>JANRGW010031776.1:0-88182 GCA_024733675.1 Psilopsiagon aymara | reverse complement strand
ATGATTTGCTACATGTCTTGGACCGAGACTTTTACAGTCTCCCTGACTCAGAAGCTAGCTTTTATTAACATATAGGTCTGGAAGAGGTATACAGGGACATGCAAGGCAGCACTAAAAAACCCCAAACTGTGGTTCCCCAAAATACACTCAGAAATTATATTTCAAGTTTGTTATTTTATTATCCAGGCTGTCTTTCAGAGCAGCCATAGGTCTAATACCAAAAACTAACTGGATGCCAAGTTTCTTCAAATACCTCAAAACGGGTAAAGAATTCAACAGATTTGCCTTAAGTCTGAACAAAAGGTAGATCTAATGCCAGCAAAAGTCACTACAGAAACATCTACACAGTACAATGAAGTGCTATGCAGAAACACCCCTGCTTGTTCCTTCAGCCTTTTGCCTTGTAACACTTAGAGCCAGCTCTCCCTGCCAACCAGCTCTGCTTGGGACTCCACATGGATTATTTACCTTGCCGGGAGGAAAACATAACCCCACAGACTCAGACCCAAAGCAAACCAAAAAAGCCAACAAAAAAGACACACACACCTATCAGCAAGAGTCCTGCCACTGTTTGCAACAGACTTTCAGCCAGGCCCATAATAAGTTAATGTATCTTGGATGCTGTAAGTGCAGTAAGGGATTTCTTCTTGGTTTCAAAAAGAAAGACCACAAGAAAATATGACTTCCATTTACTGACATTAGTGACTCTCTCCCCTTCCCATTGGATTGTTTTCTGATAATCTTACAGTGAAACAATCTATTACAAGGAGCTATTTTCTCAATGATACCCATACATTTTATACTGTTATTTTATCACTAATAACGTATCCCTAGCAGGCTTCTTGTTCAGTATGGAAGAATAAACAGCAGAAACCCCCCAAAATGTATTTTACTGGTAACCGATACCTTTAAAACACAGCTTGAAGTGGCTATGGCGCTCTTCTACTGGTTTACCACACAAAAACATATACATCCATCTACCATATCCATTGACTTTCAGTGAGTTCCCACGTCAGTGGCAGCTTTGTTTCAGACTTTTTTCAAACACAACCCTCTAAGTTTTTACAGACCCGTACAGCCCATGGACCCTTGGGATAAGACATGATGAAATTAAGCTATTTAATGAGCCATAGGGAATAAAATAGTTCACTGAAACAGACTGGTGTTCCCTGTTTGCCTTTAAAGCAAAAATTAGCAATTGCTATATTCTAGTGCAGCATCACAGACATTGTTTGAAATTAAGAGTAGAAGTGGGTTTTCACTACAACTAGCCAACAGCCAAAGACAGGATTAAAAGCCATTTCTTGTTTTGTTCTGCTTTGTAATAAGAGCAGCTTAATTGGCAATGTACCACTATGGAATGGATGATGATGTTAAAACACTGGCCTCAAACAAAGCTCTGCCTTGATGTTAAATAAAGAATACAGAACCCAGTGTTAAGCACTGATTTCATACTGCAGGCAGCTGAGGTGATAGTTTTCAACTGGTTTAGCACCTGGCTGTGACTCATCCCTTCTGCAATTGTCTCATAACACACATAATTCACAATCAGTCAAGAAGAACACCAATTAGACAAGGTGTTTTGCCACTGAGTATCTCACTGCACCATTAGACCTAAGGTAAGAATCTGTTATATCATGCATGTATCATTTTAGTCCCTGGGGAAACCAAAAGAACTTCTAAAACAAATCATCCAACAATATGCAAATAGAGCCTTCCACTTAAAAAATAACAAGTTAACCTGCTTTTGCATAAACATTCTTAAGTTTATACAATCATAAAAAATTGTCTTAAGGAGACATTTCATTAATCTCTATACTGCATTTAACTTAAGCAGCTACATTTATTTCACTTAAATAGCATTGCGCAATTCTAGGTACTATCTTTCTACAAGAGAATATTACTGTCCTGGAACTGGCATAGTTGATTCTCAGTTAAATGCAGAGAGTTCTACGAGAAGTTCTCTGAAGTATCAGAGGAAAATTCAGCCAGATGAGAACACAGGGGGTTTATGTCAAAAACTCCCAGTGAAAATACAGTGAACTACACAGCACTACCAAAGAGTTCTGAGATAACAGATGGGACGTCAGAGTTAAGACCAACTGGTCAGTAAAAGTGAAAACATAAATGACACTGTTAGTTTTATTCTCTGAAATGTGATTTCAGCCTCAAGGTCTTCATGGCATTTGCTACATTTTAGAAGCTGCTCATTTGGGCAAGTGGGAGCTGTTGATTCACCGGCCATCACACTGACTACTACTGCAATCCACTGCAACGCTTAGGGGTTTTCCTGTCCATAGGCAGAGTAGTAAACATGTTAAATGCCAATTTGGTAAGATTCACTAACAGACAGGATTTGTAGATATCTCTGATGCCCACAGGCATTGTAAATTTATAAAGAAAAAGGAGAGGAACAGGTCATTTTCAGGTGGTTCTTAAAAGCAATTTCAAATTACAGTTGATTTCACTCAGAGTGAGGTGGAATTGTAAACTCCATCAACAAAACACGTAACAGCAGTGTAAGATACTTTAAAAGTGAAACAATTAATTTCATTGTCATATTTACAGAGGAGTACAATTTAACATGTGTGCTGATCCTCTTGTCACCTGCATATTGGAACATCTGGATAGCTGGCTGGCAGGATACTCAACAGAAAGGAACTCCCTAGTACTTCTGCTGCACTCAAAGTGATACCCTTGAATCTTCTCACATACACCACGGTATAGATTTGCTTCAGTTTGAAATTTCAAACAAAAAAAAAAAAGGACAAATTAACCAGTGTGTGACACATTCAACCCTCAACAGAGCATGTCAAAAGACCTAGAAGCAGTGAGTAGATAACTGCATGTATCACAATGGCATTTGCAATTCCTCCAGAGAACACATTTATGATACTTTACTGTCTTCATCTTTTTTACAATTATCATGTTAAAACAGTAAAATAACTTACCACTAGGGTTAAAAGCCATGCAGCAAATAGGCTTTTCGTGAGCAGGGAAGTGGGCTACGATACCATCACTATCAGAGTCCTCACTGACAAGTACCTGCATAATATTAATAGAGACAAAGGAAGGTCAGAAAGTAAAACAGCACCTAAGAGAAAATTTCAACTTAATGATATAGGAATTGTTTTACAAGACAGATACAGTGGTACAAATTAGCAGTATAACTGCATGTGGACTAAACACAACCTTCTGTCTTTTTTACAGATAAAGAGACATGAGACATGCTCAAATAACCTACTATGAACTAGACAAGATCATGCACTTTACACCTGGATTCCCTATTTATTTCGCCTATTCAAGTAAGGCAAAATGGAAAAATAGTACTGTTTTCCTAAGTGAAGTAGTAATGGCTGAATAGACGCTTATTACAAAAGAAGTCTTTATGCAGTGCACCAGGAAGCTGTACTTGTTTCCACTGCTGTTGGGTGAAGCAACGGTTGTGCTCTCACTGTTTATGTCTCTCATCTTACATAGTGCTGAGGCGCTGGCACAGGGTGCCCAGAGAAGCTGTGGCTGCCCCATCCCTGGCAGTGTTCAAGGCCAGGTGGGATGGGGCTTGGAGCAACCTGCTCCAGTGGAAGTTGTCCCTGCCCGGGGCAGGTGTTGGCACTGGATGAGCTTTAAGGTCCCTTCCAACACAAAGCAGTGTGGGGATTCTGTGATCATTACTCCTAACTTGTGACAGGAGCTCCCCTGCTTCTTCAGCGCTCACATGGACCAGGGCTCTCATTCTACCACTCTGCAGCATGATGCAGTCAGACTAACGTAAGGAGGATCAGTGTCATTACTCTGAAGAGCACACGCAGCTCTCTAACCACAAACAACACACGATTTTCCTTCCGCAATAACACTAATCACATAATGGAAAGAAAAACAGGAGGTAGCATAGACTTTTTCAAAGAAAAGGGAGCATTTAACTATTACATAGATCAGTATTTTCTTCAGGAGGATTCAAAATATACATAGGATGGAAAAACAGACCAAAACCCCATAAACCATGGCTTTGCTTTCCATCAGCTATGCAGGAAGGAACACCACAGCTTGCATCCTGCTAACAAGTGGCAACAGACTTGAGGTATCTGGATTTCTAAATGACACAAGGAATGCTAAGGACTAAGAGCACGTATGAAAGCAGCTGTACTGCTAAACAAGAATCTTATCCCTCTTTAAACTGCCTCAATGGACATTAAATAACAGTATTACAAAGCTTAAAAAAAGTATTACAAAAGGTTAAATAATTCTGCTGTTGTAGAGCACCTTCTTGTGAACAAAAAAAGGTAATTAAAAGGTAAGAGAGAGTTTTCTCAGCAGAAGGAAATAAAGTGGAAAAGGAAATACCTGGACTGAAATCTATGTTGTGCAACATCGTCTGGAGAGAGGGACAAAGGATGAGCTTTTGGTTTTCTTAAACAAAAGGGTATTTGAAGTTGACAAAACCACTTGGCCCAGTCAAATCTAAAGCTGATTGTGAAAGACATACCAAGGGACCTCTGAAAGAACACGGTATTACCAAAATCTAGTTGTATGAAACGGCAAACCCTATCATCAGATATTTAGAAGAGAACCAAAAGAAGTGTGAACAAAACATACGCAAGAGCCGTAGAAGTATTTTATTTCTTGGTTACGTCATGTTAAAGACTAAACACAATAAACCAAGGAGAAAAATCTGTCAGGAAAGGACTTGGTAAAAGGGTTCCTGCGGTAAGCAAAAACCACCTCCTTAACAGGAGAGTGCAAAATTTCCCATTTCAGTTCAGAATAATTTGTCTGCTGCTTCCAAAACAATCTGAAAGGTTTTTAATACTTCCTATTCCTAACTGATATCAGAATAATCTGAAGATATTTTTATGCTTCAAAAAGAGAAATCATCTTTAAATGTTTAAAGAAGTCACGTAATATGGATGAAGAGGCCTGCGCCTGACTTACTTTAAATGTTCAAATTACTTGGCACTGTCACATAAGCACAATTATGGTTTTGCTTTCCGTTGTCAGCATTTCGTGCTTATTCCAGAACCACTAACCAAAGGGTCTGGAGATCTTCCTAAGAGCATTTCAAAGAAACACTGTTCTCAGCCTATACAAGCTGCACTAAATAACTCCTATAGATCATCTTTTTCACTTTTAGGTAACTTAGTCTTATCCTTAACATTTTGGTCCAGTTAAAGACACACTATAATGATAATGTAACATCATAAACCAGCTTTACAGAAGAAATAGGTGGTTTTACATCTAGTCTGCTAAACAAAAGTGTTTAACCTATGAATGTGTATGTATCAACAGTATCTAAAATGATTGCTAAAAACAGTGACGTAGGCTATTACACGTGCATTGCCTTCTACAGACAGCTTAATTCAGCAAGGCTTTTCTATATTAACTAATGATAAATGCTCCACTGTTCCCTCTGCAACATAAACCCTTATTCAATGGGCAAGAAACACTCTGGATGGTAAGATAACCTTTAAGTATTTTTCTTCTGGAAATACGACACAAAGCAAAAATGTCAAATTAAAAACAGTGAAACACCTCAGACATTCCAATTAGTGACTACAATAAAGCCCAAACCTTGTAAGCTATGCTAACTGGTTCCATGCTTTAAAATGCCTTTTCTTCAAGTACTGCTTAGAACGATCTTCCTCAAAAATCACCCTTTGTGTTTCATCTAAAAGGAGTTCTTAAAAATCTTCACTTTTCACTGTAAAATCTGATGTTCGGGTATAGCAAATCAGTCCTCACTTTGGCTTTCTCCTCTGTGTTAGAAAGACAAGAAAGAAGATCTTGTTGGCATAATGTCCAATAAGGAAAGAAAAGCAATTGTGACCTTGTAGAGCCTGAAAACCTTTGCTTGCCACCACACCTGGCTCATGCGGAGCTTTCAGACTCAAACTGAAAGATGTCAGTCTCCTGCACCAGCCAAGTGAAAACATCACTCACAAAAGCCTGGAAATCCCTGGACAGTGCAGAACCTGAAACTCAGGTTGCAATGGTGCCAAGCCACCTCCTTCCTTGACATCTGATATCTGACAGTCCCCACCAACTGCGGCTGCAGAACGGAAATACTTGCTCCTGAGGCACACATGGAAGCAACACTTACTTGTGCGAGGTAAGGTGAAGTTGAAAAATGCTCCTCAGCTTTTGAAAATCAACATGAAAAAATAAATCCTTCTGGAACAGAGAAGGAAAGAGCTTGGCTTAAAATCATCAACTTCCATTTAAATCTTGAGGCTGCACTGATGGATTTGTCATGTCCTTCAGTGGACTGTTGGGGAAAACATACATCACCTTTTACAGTTTCAACACTACAAAGGAAGGGGGGAGGAATAAATCAAAGGAATTACAGCAGCTGACTTAACTACATCATAAACCAAAGAAGACCCTCTTTGGAAATGCCCCTTCCAAACCTGCCATAAAATAGGAGCCTGGTTCACATGCCAACTTGGAGCTTGCAGAGCTTTAAAATCATAGTATGACTTTCACCATTGTCTATAACTTAAGGAAGACAAAATAATGCTGGTATAACACAAGATGCTTTATACTGGAATACACTATTTTCTGTATTACGGATCCTCAAACAGACATAGCTACCTCAGTACAAGAGGGTTTATATCATTTGGATAGATCAAACAGCACAGAATTCGTGCAGAGAAGGATGAAAACCAGATCTGTGCAGTGATGGAGGAGTATCAAAGGCCTCTGCTACAGAGGCATCACAAAGTTTAGAAACCACTTCTTGCAAAGGCTGAAGTGTAAGATGCTACCTGCCAAAGTGCTGGAGAGAGTGATGTCCATAGCCTAACGAAGGGCTGATTCAATCGATACCAACACCGCACAACTGCTTCCTTTTGGCCAGTTTATGGTTTCTTAACACTGAAAAGAGCAGAGATAGAAATCTTTCTTGGAAGTCAAATCAGCGGTACAAATTGCCTAACAACGTATGCCAGTGCTGTCGGAAAGCTCGAAGGAAGCAGCTCATTCAGCTTCCTGGCACATGCTGCAAAGCCCACAGGAATCCTGAGGCCGCAATACTTATCATCCCAAACAGGCTTCATTCCCCAAGGTGGTGACCTCCAGTCACTCTTCTATTAAGAGTAGACCTTACAAAGTCTCTCGCTGAAAAAGTTTCATAAATCTTAGCATTACCCTTATAACTGCACAGCCACTGAGGTTCATGAGGATGCTCAAGTATCCTCCTCACATAGGTCCCTACCATTACAAGGAGAAACACCATTTAAAGAAAAACCACCAACATGGAAAAAAGGCTCTTGTACCAAGATGGCCTTGTAAAGAAGCACTCAGTCTACTTCTGATGCCCAAATAGTACCTTATGAAGACAGCTGCAACACTATGTTCAAAAAAGGCTGCCCAGCTAAGAGAGCCAGTAGCTGGATGTGCAAAGTCAATGCTGCAGCTCTCAAGCCAGCTCTATAAAGTTCAACAGAACACCGGAGATAATCAAAGATGAAGCAAGCCCTCTTTACCTCACTATGAAGGAGAAAGAGACAACACACCTAGGGGATCATTACAATTACTATCAGAAAACAGTGTTTACTTTGAGAGCATGAGATAGCTGAAGCCAAAGCTTTTTTCTCCTGTGCCATATTTTTCTTTATTCATTGTATTTTCCATACTGCTGAACAGAAGCCACTTGCAATTATGACTTCAATTATTTTAATCTTTAAAGGCAAATTACACCACTTATCCCAGTAGAGACATGTTTTTAAATCAAACATGAAAGTAACACAAATACAAATGGACACAAATCTAATCAAGCAGGTCCTACTCTAACTAAAATTAAGAAAGAATAATCTCATCATCATAAAAACAAATAGGTTGGGCAATATTTATAAATATGAACAGTATTTAATAAAGAGATCTGTGTATGTACACTTATTAAGATCTGCATTGATTTAAATAGCTGAAGTCAGGACAGTGTTCGCTTCAGTTCCTAAGCACAAAAACCACCCCCCTCCACACTGACCCCCCCAGTCAGCCTCCCCCAACTTATAGCTAAGGTCAAACATCAGTGGAAAAGGGCTAAAAGTGATAGATCTGTGGCATTAACTACTGCACTCCTTTTAATAGAATCCAGCATAAACTCAAACCAGCCTTGTGCTCAGCCTGAACCATTTATCTGAGACAAAAATGTCTTCTTGACAAAAAACAGATCTCCTTTAATAAAAGTAAGGCAGACAGTATTATGCTCTGAGGGAATCCTGTTGCTCTTTTTATACTTATATATAAAAAGGATTCTTCTGTAATACACGTAGATATAAAAAGTGAAGAAAATTGAGGCCAATTATATGAGCATCAGAACATCAGATCAGCGTTTGGGAAAGCTATACTAAAAATAAAAGCACTGGTGTTAATGACAGTGAAATTACACATGTAGCAAAAGTTTTATTATTGAATATGCTTTATTCTTTTAGCTTCTTTTTGCTTCAGAGCTAAGTTTCGCAACAACTCTTGCTCCCGATAAGCAGCTTTATTTGCCTCAAGTGTTATTAACTCCTTACTAAATGAAAATGATCTTTTGAAACTGCAGCAGTCTGCAGGGTTTTTTTTTTGAAAATTCCTTCTTAATGCAATAAAAAGTTAATAGGGAACAGGGAAAAAAAGCAAGCACCAATCCCATCTGAAAACATAAGAAGATCAACAAGCGATCTTGGCTTTGTAAGTTGTTTCTTAAAGATTTCCTCAGGTATTTGTCTGATTTTTGGATGATCTGTGAAAGCAACGCAGTAATATCTCATCAACCACAGCGCTCTATCAAAAGTACAGAGAATCAAGTTTTGTATTGTCAAATGACCACATATTTCTCTGTCAACTAAATGTTAGATGCTTAACAGATTTACATTCAGGCACAAACTGGTGACTTTGGAGAAAGGTCATTACTGCAGCCTACACGTGGGTGGCCGAGTTGATGAATTAATTAAGAATACAGAAACAAGGGTTGAAAGAAAATCATTTTTCTTTAAAACTCAAGCCACTAAAGGCGCACACATTTAATCCCAATTACTGACAAAGAGGACATCTGCACAGCTTTTGCTTTATCCATTTCAGCTAATTAACAGATTCAAATAAATAGTCATTACATCTAACTGAAAAGTTCACTAACACTTCATTAGAAGGCAGTTTAAACAAGCACACAGCCTTGTTAACATATTTTGGTTTACCACAAAGTTACTTGGGCATCTTGATAACTATTTTTACTCTCTTTACAAACATATCACGACAGCCAACTTCAATACTTTTACATTCCTTTGCATTTCTCTAAATGTCTCATAATGCACATTTTCTTAAAGTACCACTGATAATGAAAGTACGAGCTATCATACAAAGAACTGATGGGTATGAGACTTTACCACAGCATCTATATTCATAAGGTTTATTAAAAAGATTTTCCCTACAGATTTAATCCTGCAAGATTGCATTAGAAGATTTCTTTGGTCTTTAATTGTATATTTTTCAGTGGTGAGCAAGCATTTCAACCTCTGCACAGTACACTTAATGAAATACACTGAGCTCCATCTCACATTCTTTATATTGCTACCTTTTAAATGACAGATATAATAAAAATTAGAGAAAACTTAGAGCTGCAGTTAGTCCTTCTGGCTTATGTCCAAAACATGTTCCTTCATTGTCCTACTGGCAAATAAATCTGCATGTTTGTACACATGCACAGAGCAGCTCACTCCTTTAAAACCTGGGCTGCTATGCTCAAAGAAAATGGATAGGCATATGCACATTACTTTGCAAGCCTTTACACAGATATACTTAATAACAAAACCTCAACTGCTTCCCCACTGAAAAAAAGTCCTTATTTCTCCTTCAAAAGGACATGCTTGCTCGCCTTAAGATTTACTGTCCTCTTCTTCCATTTCCCTTCCCTTTTTAAAACAGATTGCTTCATTTTTTTTTTTTTTACTATTCATTATCTTTCAGATGTATTTTATGTCTTGGAAATTTCATCACAACACCCAAATTCTTAGTCAGGCTATGCAGGTAGATAGAAATCTTTAGTGACCTGAAGGAGGTGAGGTATTCCTCTTACATTAGCAGTTCACTGATGATAACAACTCCTTTCTGCTTCTGAAACTCCCCTCATTTACAATCAGGCCGACAACCTCTGTAAACCATGCATGCACACACAAGTGTATTTACACAGTTGCTAGAAAAATCCCTAATGAAAGGGATGCAAGGCTTTCAAACTGCTAATTCAGCCCAGAAAACACAAGTAGGCACTACTGATTCTTGTGTCTTCCCAGTCAGTTTAGGAAGACTGATGCTTGTAACGGGCACTGCCATCCAGCAGCCTCCCTATCCAGAAGCAGTGAAATATTCCAAACCAGGAGGAAGCAAGGATGCCATTAAATGTCTCTTTGTACCCACTTAGACCTCTTGTTTCTCCATGGAATCTGAAAACTGGGATTATGAACCAATACCTTTAGAAAAATCACTGCCACACATGGGCAAAAAACTGAGATTGAACTATGCAGTGGGGCTGAACAGCACACTTCATCTTCAACACAGGTCAGGCTGAACTCTATTACTCAATCTGCTCAATCACCCTTCTATTTCAACCCCCGTGTCAGTAACAATATAGTCTGTATGACTACTATCAGCAAACCAATTTACCACAGAAGAGTAAAATAACTTAAGAAACTAATACAATGAGGAAGAACACGTGTGGCTCAAAGAGCCGTAGAGATTTCGAACCAGCACGATGCTTAACCCTGAGTTTATAGAGAAGCCTACGATCAAGCACATTTAGCTTAGTGAAATGTTTTGCATCATTTAAAGATCAGGCTTGCTAAATTGCTTTCTTGAGGTGAAGCTTCACTTAGTTATGCTATAAAACCCAGCCAGGGCTGCCCAGCCAGCACAGAGGTGCCATCTGAACTAGAATACCATTTCTTGCAGGTTTGCTGCTTCTATCAGCACACAGATGTAGGATCCCTGCCAGGCTCCTCAGGACAAGGCAGCTCACACAGCTGCTAAAATCATGTTCCAATGGAATTGTGTGCGCAGCAACTTATGTCCCACCTGGCTGGAGTGACGGACAAGAACTCGGTGGGGACACATGACACACCTTGCATTAGAGGGTTCTTTACTGGGACAGGGTCCAAGAGTCCCATGTACAAATTGTATTTGGTTTTAATCAACTTTCCTTTTGCTAAATGCACATTACTGTAAGAACTGATGGTTGAGAAATCTTCCGTACCACGAAATTCTAACAATGCCAATGAAAGATGATTTTTTTTTTTCCTGGGGAAAAACCCCACTAAAGCTAATCCTGAAAGTAAGTCTCAGCACTGGAAATAAATTATGAATTTTAAAACTCCAGATGACAACAATATGAATGCAAGGCACAGAAACAACTCGGGTATCTAACTTACAGCCCCCTTCCCTAGAGATTCAAGACAAAAATTATTTCCCTAGAACTGATGGCTTATTTATGTTACAGCAGCACTATTTGGACAAGGCAAGCGTTATCATTTTTACAACTACTTTTCCATAGTGCCCTTTAGGCTTGATAGCTCTCTACTATTGCTAAGGTCAGAGGACAAGTTCATAAAACCTCTAAATCATACACAACAAGGCTTGAAAACCTAAGACACATCTTGTTTTTTCCCCCTAGGCCCATGCAGAAGAACCAAAGCCCAGACAATGACCACCACAAGTAATGACCCATTAAACATGGCTTCATGAGAAATTGATGAAGCAAAATTTTTCTCTCTTTTCTTTTCAGCTGGCAGTATAAGAAGAGCCAAAAGAACCTTTTTTTCCAGGAAATGAAAACAAACCCCAGTAGCCAAAAAAAATCAGTGATTTTAAGACTTCAAGATCTTCAGTAAAATAAACCCCTTTTTTTTATTCTCCTCCTCTTTTTGTTTTTTCTCCTGTTTTAATTTTGCAAGAAAAGGCCTTTAAAGTTATATGATCAATCCACTTTCAATGTAACATTACTTGGCTCAGTACTTCCATAGCTAGCTCTCAGAACAACCACAGCTCAAACAGGGGTTTTTGTTTGGTTTGCTCATTTTCAAGTAAGATATTCAATTTTCCTTTCATGCAAGCAAAGGACCTCACTCCTGATTTGTCATCAATACTTATGAATTTCCCTGCAATAAGCATCATAAAAGTAGGGGAAAAGAGAAGAAAAGAAATTGGTTTTCTTTGTTTTAAATTCAATAGATGTGAATGTGAGTCTATTTTACAGACTGGTTATAGAATAATGCAGTGCATGGGAGTTCTGCAAAAACACTCATCCCAAGACCAGACCCTTCAACATTAACTTACTGTCAGAAACAAACAGACATGGCTATCTCCTCTGGCATAAGGACAGTTCAAAACAACTGAATGTATGATAACAGCACGGGTATCTTAACAAATGATTTTGCCTGGCACACTGTCCTGTGTGTTATTAGTACAAGAGTACATAGCATATGCCTCACAAGCCAGCATCGCACTTGATTACGCTTTAGTTTTGAAATTTCTGTAAAATCAGAAGCTTTTATAGTTAATATTCAGCTCCACTCATCATCTTTTTTAAACTGGAATCCACCAATTCACTGTATTTCTAGACGACTGCATTTTCCAGACACATTCTATATAAAAAAACATAATCAGACTACACATACATTTTAACTGATCAGCATAAATCAACATCAATTATGAACAAGTGTTCGCGAGACAAAATATGACACTTCACACTTGATCTTGTCAAAGTGTCACATAAATATATTGAAAGGATAATACATATTCTGGCTTAATTTCAGTCCCAAATAGGACTTTATCACAGCTGCGTGTCTCTGTAAAAGTTTTTGACCTAACAAAAACTTCATCTATTTTTCATTTTGTAAAGCATAAACCACATTTTCCTGTGACATTTGTGACAATGAATGCACATTCTGTTTTGGTGTAAACTGTACCTGCCCTTCTGCAACTGTCTCTGTGTCAATGATGGTGATGATTCCGGGCACCAGAGGACTTCGACGGATGTTGCTATGAGCTAAAATTTCTTCTTCAGTTGCTCCTGAGGGCAGCGTCCCTGTCAGCTGTGTAACTACTTTCCCAACCATCGTAAGTCCAGTCTTGATCGTCTATAAAAGAGAGTCAATAAATAATGCTGGTTTATGGTTAAAGTTGGTTTATGGATCTGTCTTGAATTTTTTCTCAACAATATGAATATAACAAGATTATGCGCACCAGAAGCAGACAAGAGAAATGTTTTAATAAGTGATACATAAGCTGCAAAAAGGCTGTACACAAAGAAACAGCTTGAAAAAATTTAGCATCCTACTGATTTGAAGTATCCATTTGTATTTTGCAATTAAGCTTCCAAAACAGTCTTGAAAAAAGAAATATTTTAATGTTGTCTAAATGTTGGGGTTTTTTTTTTTTCTCTCTTTAACATTGTTACTTACTTATTCCAAGAGGCACAGAGTGTAGACAGTTACAAGAATCACATGGAGAAGCCAAGATGAATGCGTGTGGAGGGCAGCGTTACACACAGAAATACTTATAGCCGCTAATCCTTAAAGCTGAAATAGTTATGTCTTCTGCACAACTGCAAGAGACACGGAATTGGGCCTTTGATACATATGACAGACATGATTTGTTTGCTATTATGCCTGTTGCAGTATTAAAACTGAATATGGGACTGAAACGCAGCAAAATTACAAACACCACGCTCAAGGTACTAGAGAGGACAGCTCTGTACAAAGTAGACCCATATCCCATTACAAATAACGTGACTTTCCCCAGTCTGCATGTTTTCCAGATGGGGGTTTCAAAACATACTCATTGCACCAGCTTTTATAATCTAAAGATGCTGAAGACTGTTTTTATGTTGTTTGATTTTATGTGGAGAAAGAGCGAGGGCACCCACAGTAGGAGAGGCAGAGATTTAAAGAAAAACAACCCAAACTACAACTTTAAATATTTTCTCCTTGAATCAAGGACTGTGCCTTATTTGCCTACAAAGAATTGAACAGATTTATTATGCAATATAAATAAGAAATAGCAAAAGAGATCAGAACCGAATGACACTGTAACAAGCCAATTCTTAACTAAAAAGACAAGCTAAGCTGCCTACTAAATTGAAAAGGAAAAAACTGTACACATCACAGGCTGAAACCGAGAAGCAGCCACAAATCAATTGCAACTGCTTTGTTTAGTGCTAAAATCTCAAACTGCAGTGATTAGAAAACACATTAGTGTTCATCAATTAGCAGCCAAACGTTTGTTTTAATAATTCATAGGAAATGACTTACACAAAGTCTGCTAGTGTGTTGTCAGGAAAACCTCTGAAGGGCCAACAGAATTAGGCGCCACACTGTATTGATGGCAAGATCTAGCCAGGAAGCCTGATTAACCTCTGAGATGCCTCAGCTGATGTACTTACCCCATTAATGCTAATGGAGATACTACCACTTAAAATCGAGCCGTGCCTTTATCACAGGAATGTCTTTGGGGTTTCAAGTCTTTAGTAATATCCTGCCATTTGTTTCTTAATATTTCTTTTTATACTCAGAGACAACAAACGAGAATAAAACTAATTTTAACAGCTGCGAATTCAGAAGACTGAAAAACATAATGAAGAAGATAACAATATCCAAGGGACAGATCTAAATCAGCCCCAGTGCCATCACAGGAATGCATTTCAACTTCCCTTACAAAACCTGACAAGGCAGTTTTCTGGCCAATAGATAAAATCATATAAAATGATAGTTTATGCAGCAGGAAAGAGAAATCAGTATAGGAATACTATATGGCAAAATACCTAGGCAAGTTAAAAGGACCAAGAATTGTAATCAACCTATTTTAGAAAATATCTTTAATATTATAACAAAAGAAATTGGATCACAAAATGCCCATTATAAATTTATAGCGCTCTAGCAAAAAAATTAACATGCTTATCTAGCAAAATGAATTAGTGCTACATGTTAGGCTGTGACTGTGGGACTACTGAGAAGGAATAGGTGAACAAAGATGTGGCCGAGGCCATTAGCTCAGAAATATCAGTGCAAAACCATTACAGCACTCACTGCTTCGTGCTATGTGTATATCTGCAAAAACTTCCCTGGTAATCTTTAACCTTTCCCATGCCATATCAGCTGTCCCCTCTATCCATTAGAGCTAATGACCTTGCTCTCACATAAGCTGTTAGTACTCATTAAGAAGTTATCAGGTAACAAGAGAAAACAGATGCAGCCTTTGCAAAATCACTTTACCACTACAGGATTAAAAGATATGGAGAAAGAATCAACTAAAGAAGTTATGAGGTGAGAAGAACTTGGTTTATAATTTGATGCTAGACATTTGACAGACCAAATACATTTTAAATGAAATAGGTTAAAGTTTGCACTGTTCCAGTTCCTTTGTCAATGATGGGAACCTGCCAATGCAGACTTCTTTATAAATGAAAATATATAATCCAGTTTCTCTTGTAAGCAACAATGCACATTGTGCAAACACAAGTTATTTGTATGCTCACATGTACGCTATCTACTTAAAAATAAGACTGTTCACATTCCTCCAAATATAAACCTATATTTAATTAAAACAAATGCATGCAGTCATACCTCATTTAACTGAAAAATAAGTAGAACTTCAATTAAAACTAAAATGGATCATTCAGTGCCTGTTAGTCTGTTTTGTTCCAACAAAGTTCTTCTATTCTTTCAGTGACTAAATAATATTTTGTTCCTGTTTCTGATAATAAACAGATTTTACACAAGTTATTTGTTTTCAAATGAAAAATCTATAGAAAGTAGAAAGAGCTACAAAAGACGTGCCCTGGTAGTCAGCAATATGAGGGGCTTGTGGTTACTTTGAGCAAAGTAAGCACACGATTGATTATAGATTCATGCTCAAACGAAATGTTTGCTGAAATGCTCGTGGTTTACAAAGATGTTGCCCTTCCCTGCTCTTGCTGCAGGTTCTGAAAAGAGACAGGATAGGGAAGAAACCTCTTAGAAAATTCATCTTAAACAGCATGGACAATTTGACCACTCGGATACGTGAGGATAGGGACAGTCTGCATGAGCAGCCCTCAGAGTGAGCTGCGATGTGACTCACGCAGGGACATGGTGACAGCAAACTTCCCTTCAACAAGACACAGGATTAAAAACAAGCATGGAGACATGAGAACATCTTTTCCTAATTCCCCTTCCTTGCTGCATCCAAGATGAATAAACACAGATAATTATACCCAACAATTTTACATTTGGACATTTATTTCAAACCAGGCACCTGCATATTCTCCCATCACTAATACTGTTAAGTAATACTGGGGTTTATTCCGAAAGACATCCTACAGCCATTCTGCTGTGTTTTTCAGGTAGGGTGAAAAGAATCTTTACACTATGAGGAAGAGTATTTTCCTGATTTTCAAACACATCTATTTCTCTCTTGGCTCAGGATTTGCCTGAATTGGAATCTTGACACATTTTCTATTTCCAGAAATTTTCTGCTTGGTCAAATTAAAGAAGTTATCAGAGCCTTTTAGAATACGAGCAGCCAGAAAGGCACCAAACAGATGTGAGCAAATGAAAATAAGAGACTGAGCTGGAAAAAATGCATGGGCTTTTCCAGCAAGAGCAGAAAGCAATGCTCTTGCAAGACACATATGTAAGAAGAAACAGGAAAAATTCCATGTTCAAAATAAAATCCTTCCAGAAAGTACCAAAGCAAATAGGAAGATGACATAAAGGAATTCTTCATGATGTCACCAGAATAACTAGAGCTCTGGCACCAGTAAACAACACACTCCAGCATGGTGACAGTTTTGACCTTGGTACTCGTTGCTCAGGTAATGGGGAGCTTCTGAGTCTGAAGTTATTTAAGGAAGAAATGTATTTGGTGCATCAACTATGGCACACAGCAGAACCCCACACTGAGGACAAATCCACCAGGACATTCAAACCCATTTCTCATCAAAGGGAATACCATCAAACTAAGTATTCTGCCACTGAGACCTTCTACAGAGGATCTGAAAGGTAATTCTCAAAAGTGACCCTGCTGAAATTACTCCTTTCTCAGCTTTATCTTTCTGCTTTGTATGAAGGTTCTTTCACTTCTTTCAATAAGAAGCTGGAAGCCAGAGAAAAGGCTGTAACCCAAGATAACCTGACAAAACAGGAACTTTTATGGAACCACTTCTGAACCAAAGAGCAGCAGTGCAGGGAACAGAAAAGGACATCCACTTTCAAAAAAGCTGCTGATCAAAGCAAACGAATTACAAACCATTGTAGGCTGATAAGATATAACAGCAGTAGAGGTTTATAAACAAGGACTTACTTAAGCAAGGAGTGAAGTTTATAGTGAGGTAATGAGATGGGCAAAGAGCAACAGATATCTGGAGTATATTATTTGCCAACAAGACAGTCAGCATTTCAGCTATCAGGGATGAAAACATGCTAGATAGTGAGACAAGATTCAATGAAATCTAATAGATCAAACATTTCAGATTTAGTGTTACACACTCAGGTTTGAATAAGAAATTAACGCAGTAAGGCTGAGATATACTCAAATATTTAAACACTGTATTAGTATTTATCTATTTCAGCAACATCTAGCAGCCAGTAGAGAGCAAAAGCAATGTGCTAAACAGAATACAACGTACTATAGAGACTGTGTCCTTATGATAATGTCTCCTAACTTTCACTACCACCCTATCTCTTTAGAGAGGCCAACAATCTTTTCTCTCCTATGATTATAAACACGTTCTTTTTTAATTGATGCAACAGCACTACTTCGGTGTTTGCATACTTTCAGCTTAACATGGGATCTTCTGGATGATGATCCTTGCCTAGTACTACTTAGCAGGTAAGGTCACCATCTTGGTCCCAACTGGCTTTAAAACCCAGTTATCCAAAGTCTTTAGGGCTAAGGGCTATAAATATGAACTCCTTTTTTAGACTTTTTTAGGCTGTTGAAACAGATTAAACAGAATAGTGCTTAGCCTTCGATGCCGAACGGAATGCTCTGACAATCATTATATGCTTTAAGAAAGCTTTGGCCTGTTTGCTCCTCTTCAGTTAAGAGCAGGCTTGGCTTTGGCAGTATGGTGATCTGTTTGTAAGATTTATTGCATCTGAACAAAAGTGATCACTCCAAGCTAGTTGTTTTCCAGACTTATCTGTGCTATAAAACCCATGTGATTGATGCTGAGATTGAAGGAGTTTGGGGAGATTTTCCCCTCCTGTTTTGGTTTTTTCCTGCTGGTGAAAGTACGCAAAGAGACAGAGAATACTTCAGATGTCTTCAGAACAGCAGCAATTCAAGTCCTCCTCAGCAATGTACAAAACTTGTGATTTTTCTTCTCCTCCAGCCACAATGAGATGGCGTCCAAAGCTATGCTAATAGAATGTGTTTGTTTTCATGTTTTGTTTTCACATGAGATACCATACCCTGTGTCTCTCTTTGTGGGTTCTCCTAACTGTTGTTTTCTTCAGTGACGCTGAGCTTTCTGTTCTGCGCTGTCATTTAATTCCTATTATTAGATTTGTTTTGTTGTGCATATCAGAAATGAAAAGGCTGGTGGTTACACTGAAAGCTTGTAATCAGCACGAAGTTTGCCAGACGGTGCCAAAACTCACTTTGCGAGTGCGAGTATGTGAAAAAGGAGTTACTTGGCAAAATGTTGCAAGTCCTTAAGGAAAGGAGGAGGTTATGGGGATAGTAAAACAACAGTTCTGCATACTCTTTGGCTTACTTCAGATTTTTCCAAGCCATGGTCATCTTTTGATACTATAAAACCCCAGACATTTCTCTGAAAAGGGAGGGATATTATAATGTCATCTGAACTAAGAAAACTAGGCAGTGCAACCTATATGTAAACAGTCATCAATACACTCTAACCTTCAAAGAAAGCTGCCAAGTAATTAATTAGCTCCAGTGCTATGCTGTCATCCTTTGGAGAGATTAAAACACATAATGCTAGTGTGATTGAGTCCAAAAAGCACCAAGCACTTGTAAAGCCAGTTTTCATGATGCAAAAAGTATAATAATTCACAAGGTTGATTTCTAATCATGTAAGCTCGTAATATTATGAACAGCCATTATGCAAAGCCATTTTACTATGATTTTGTATGAACAGGGGTCGCTAAAACAAATAGCTCCTTGTAACACAGGGAATTTAAATCAGTTCAGAAGGACAGGAATACTTTGTGAAAAACAACAGCTACTCAGAGATCTACAGGATCAGGACCACAGGCAAGCTGCTAATGGTAGCATGTTTCTTACTGTGTTTTCCTCTTGTGTGAATTTGGGGGGGGGGGGCAATGACACACTGTACAATTCAGCAGGGAAACCTAATAATTATCTTACATGCTAACCTCTCCCAGCAGCAGATGATGTACTCACTTTGGCAGCACTAATGACTGTGGCAGTGTAAGACTGAATGTTGTCTCCACAGGCTCCACCACGGGATTGATGGCATCGGATCAGCTACGAGAAGAAAGACAGCAACAGAGTAACTACTATTAAACTACACAAACCCATAACCCATTACCATAGCTCTTATTTATCATGTACAGTGGTGTGTTTTTTCCTACAAATAGCAAAAAGCCCTGCTGAGACACTTAACCCCTTTTTATAATCTTCTGGGTGCCACCCAGACTGTCGCGCACTCAACTCCAGTTTTCAATTACAAGATGAGTAGTCACTAAGAATTCATAAACTTTGAAAGGGTGGGATTTTTGGTCTGGCAGCAATACCACAAATAAATTTAAATAAATATAATCAAAAGCTTTAGCCATGTATATGTAACATTAAATATCAGACATTCTAAGAATCTGAGTGTGGCTTTCCCCTCCTTTTTATGACTAGAAAGCAAAAAGAAATTACAAAGGAAAATAGCTACTCTAAAGTTCATGTTCAATACAATGTACATGCGGTTCACTCTGCAGTGCCTTCCTTCCAAATTAATAAATCAGAATAAGATTCTTCTACCTGCCATCAACCCACCAAAGTATTTTTTGCATTTGAATTCTAACTAACAATAGAATCTGTGCTTCGGATTAAATAAAACAGCAAAAAACCTCTACAGATATTTGTTGCTGTACACAGAACATGCTGCCCAAAACAAAACTAAAAATTGCTGTAAGATGCTTTTATTTCAACAGACTTTCCTTAAATTTAATTATTTAAATAAAAATAGTTAAACTAGGGAGAAAGGGGAAGTCCACAGTGACTATACCTGGGAACACACAAGCCATTAAAATTCCTTTTGTGATATAATTCTTTTGCTACTCAGTGGCTTGTATTTTTGGCAGCAGGACTTCTTTAAATACCAGGCTGACTGGTTAAGTTTTACACAGAGCCACTTAGGCACGGTGTTAAAGGAAAGGCAGGACTGAATTTGGAGAGAAACCAGTTGTGCTTGAAAAGGTGCAACAATAAATACATTTCTCAAGCCTGCCTCTGATAATTTCTGGTTCAGCTCTAGAAACAGCTATTCCAGTCACAGGTGGAAGGGAGAAAAAACATCTGCTTTGAAAAAAAATCAAGCATTAGAAGCTGAATTTAAAGCTTTCAAACACTTTAAACGCACAATCATGTCTCTGGGCTAGGGCTGGGTAAGAAAAGTGGCAGCGGTTTTACTCGGGATCTATTTTCTTGCCTTCAGAAGTAAGAAAAGTTTTGACAGTTTCATTTTTTTCCAGCAAATACATTAAAAAGTGGCCATGTAAATGCTGTTTCCTAATCTACAAAGTGCATTGCTTTGTTGTTTCAGAGAAACCCATGCCCCTGTCCAGACTCAGTTTCCCCAAGTAGAATTTAGGAACCCTCCTTTCAGAAGGGTCTGTAATTAAGTGCATTAAAATTTAAAATGAAAATGGGTTGATTATTGAGGGACCCCCTGAAAACACACATTGAGAGCTGTCTTCTCTGCCTGCGCTACTTACATATTTCTGCTTCCAAATTCATGAGCTTAAATCAAATGTGCAGAGTAAAGATGGGACATGTATGAATACCAAAGCGCATTGTGGGGCAAAGATCAGGTCTGCCATCGTTATGCAACTGCTCTTACAGATCATTCTTCTCACATTGCTGTTTTCTGAGACTTTTTCTTCTCCCTCCCTCCCATATATACAAAACTAGAATGGAATCTAGAACCAAAGAGAAGTATTTTTCTAAATTAAACTTTTCCTTACCTTATTTTCGGCATAAGCAAGCCAACGGCTTCCAAGAGCAATCGGGTTCATGTTTGGCCCCGGGCAAGGATAGCAGCCTGCAAAGTTTTAAAAGGCAACATTAAGAAATATCTTAATGGCTTCTTACAAAGAATTTTATTTATCGCCAAGAAAACAAAAACCTTCCAATTGCCAGTATCACTCAGTAAATGCTTGCATTTTTGTTCCTGAAGATAAGACTGTGGTTAGATGAGCTATTTTGAACAGTTAATTATGTGCAAATACTTGTTTCTCCTTATGTTTGCATTTTTTTAATGCCACTTTGATATAGTGGGTGAGGGGAATATTCAAGTTTGACTACATTGGTTCTGTATCTCCTCACTTTAATTGACTTGACTGACAGCTTTCCATTGGTCACTGGTTACAGTTGACTGCAAGCTCTTCCAGATTTCTGTGGTAAGAGAAGGTGTATTATGCTTTTGGTTTTGCTTTTAATAATTCTATAAGCAAGCCCTTCACCTGTAAAGACACTTCTGCAACCACTAAACTTTATACAGTGAGAGAATTGGTTATTTCTTTAAAAGCTGACAAAGTTGCTATTGTTCACCTGCTTTTCATTACCTTTACATTAGCATTAAAACCAGATTTATAAGTGAACACAGGTAGCAAATGATTGCTGAGGATTAAAACATGAAAATACCTATAACAGAAAGGCACTGAAAATAACTGTGAACAAGGATACGGCATGGCTTACAATGAACCAGGCCCATGCTAAATGCCATGTAAAACAGTAAAGCTTGAATTAAAAAACAACATGAATTTTTAAAAATCTCCTCAAACAACCCTGAATTAACTGTTAACAGTAAAAATACAGAATCTGAAATGCTAGAAAACAATCAGGTAATGCTTGAACAAAATGAAAAGCTTAAGTAAACTACAACTAGAAGCAGCACGGTGACTGTCACCCTGACTGCTGTTTCTGTCCTATTTCCATGTCCTGTCTCCCCTGCTTTGTTTTTCATCATTTTAGCTTAAGCAATTTCAAGTGGGTGGCTGCTCTCTCTACATCAACCTGTAGCCTCTGCCTGTGTTTAGCACTCAAATCCTACTGTTTATCTGAATTCCAGTATTCCAGCCCTGGCACTGCAAACACGCTGCTTTGTTCCGGCAGCCTGATTCCAGCGGCATCCTTTTGTCAAGTGAAGAAGAGCCTGAAAGTTCCGATCCTGAAGTTCCAAAGATGAAGCCACAAAACTGTTAACTGATTAGAACTCTGATAACAAGCTTCGAGCTTGAGTGTTTGAACTTCAAGTAGTAAACTTGGACCATCAGCTATGTGTGTAACATCATTTAGTAGACTTAAATCCAGTCTGGTACACTAAACCATACATATATATAGATATACATATGAAAGAAATACTGCATATGGGGGGAAAATGGATGGAAGGAGGGGACTATCAAGCAAACAGTTAAACTCCATTTTCATCAGTTCTTAGTCTAATACAAACAATGTAGTAATTCATATTCTCTCACTGGTTGGCTGAGAAACAAACTGTTTAAAAACATATAGACATGTGTGTCTAATTTAAAGGAGCCCTGGTTGGCTGATCCTACAGCAGAGGCCAAAGGAGCACAGAGATCAGGCAAACAGCATTTTAGAACACGTACAACCAACAACAGCAATTTATCACCTAATGTACTACACTGCATTCAGAGAAGCAACACAAAGAAGACACAGCCAGCTATGCTTCTATTTCCTCAAAGCCTTTCACATTAGACTCTTGATACTGATATGCCAACCACGAAAAAAGAAAAAACAAATCTATTCACCACCTTCTTTTTCCAAGTATCAGGGTCTTTTCACATAGGCTCCAAAATAGTCCAGAAGATGTAGTGAAGACAACAGACATTTCACTTAATGGCATTATTTTAAGTGATTGCAAAACAGTGAGAAAGGTGTGTGGGAAGGTGGTTATTATGGCACATAGGTGTAAGTTTAAATTGGCATTTGACAACACTGAAAGACACATTTGAAAGCATTCTGTCAGGCACATGCAGAAACAGCTGCTCTCCTGTTCCTGCTGTCAAACATAAACAGCTATTTCATTTTTCTAAGCAGAGCAGCAAGGGTATTGCAAAATCTGAAAGCCCATAGCAAGCTATTTCAAAGGTCATAAAGGAATGGAAGGAGAAAAGCAGCAATTCATCCAATTAAATCCATCTCAGGCCAGGAAAGCAAAACCAAGTGAGTATTTTGTAGGGCCTTATCGCTGCCTTGATCTCAGGAAGGAAAACGAATTCTGAAGAGATGATGCCACAATTGTTATTGCATTCCAGAAGTGCATAAAATGTGGGTAGCCAGAGCCTCTTAAGGAACAACGCAAGCAAAAAAAGGTTGTAAATACAACCTTCGGCTGTAAATACATGTGTTCTTCCGATGACACTATAGATCAGGCCCAGTAAGGTTTTAATGCTGACTTCTGCTTCCGCAATTCTTAACCGGGTCAGTAAAGGCATTCAGGTCCCCCAAACTTCATTTATTTCTTTCCTTTTATGTATGAAATACAGCACTAAAAGCTGTCAGATGACAGCCCTCATCATATAACTCCCTACAGTGACTTTTGAATCAGTCCCTTGACTTCCCAAACTCTGCAAGCAACTCGCAACATCCTCATGGCAGAAAACAAAGGAGCACCAGCATTAGATGCACTGTAGGGACAAAGCCCAAGCGATTCAACACTGTGAAACAAAATGGAACATCTTGCTTGGAAAATGGAGCTGTTCTCAATTACTTCAGTGAGCTGATTTAATTTTACCTGTAAAAAGTACTATTCTTCAAATCAAAAACTAATCAAAGTCACTCAGAAAAACTGCAACTGGCCTCCCCAGACCTACTCTAGGCAGTTTGCTCCATAAACTGGACTCAGTCAATCAGGCACAGCTCCACACACCAATCAGCCAGTTCTAATAATAACCTCCACAGAGGTCAACAATTCAACTCGGTACTAAGCTCACTTCTCCAATGCGAAGGCCAGTGTAAAAAAGAGCTATTTCCTCCCTTTCTTTTCTTTGCAAGTCTCTGCATTATGGAAACTTGCGGCAGCACAAGGATAAACAAGGGGTTATATTTTATGAGAAGGAAAAACATTGTTTTGCTGCTTTCCAAAAAACCAGCTGGAGTCAGCAGAACATCATCTACCAGGCAAATGAAAAGACAGACCCAGCGTGACCCATCCCACTCAGCCATCCAATCGTTACCAGCCTCACTCTCTTAAAGATTAACTTCCATCTCTACTAAAACTTCAAAACAACAGGGGAAAAATCCATTCTAAGCAATAACAGCAGCAACTTTAGCATGTTTACCATAGGAATGGACATAATGAGAATGCAGAACTGTCAAGAAGACCAAAGTTTCCAAGTTTTAATGACAGTATGCAGAGGTCATCCAAGAAAAGCTCACTCAGGGAAAGTCTTTCCAAAAGCACAGCAAATCAAGCACAAGTACTAAACAACACCTAATCTCAGAATAAGCTTTGTGGAGACTATCACCCACAAAAGCATAGGTGAAAACCTACTGAGTCCACAGTTACTCTCTCCCTCTGTGCTTTATAGTGGCACACGAAAGAAATGCACCACTCCAAAGCTGTGGAAGGCAAATAGGAACATGCTATTTTGAAAACCTGAATCAAAGTGTAAGCTTTTCTGCTGACCCGATTATGTTTCTATGCCTAAGAACTCCAACTAGTGCTGGCCTGAGCAGCACTGATGAGTGAGAAATGAGGCCTAGGCACACAGGGACCTGGATAATGGCAGAAGATTTCATGGGCAGCACCTGGTAACACACGTTCTGTGCCTTGCTTTTCCCATTTCCAAGATGCAAGTGTTCCCTACACCAAACCCCCACTGCAGGTAAATTCTTTGGCATCACAATTCCTTAGTTTCTTTCCCCCCTCCCTTTTTTTTTTTTTTTAACACCTTAGTCATAAAATTACAATCTGAAATAACATATAGTTTGTGATTAATTGGACTTAAAGACGGCTTTACCTTACTTGTTGCTGTGCTGACTTTACACATTTGGTTTTACTGCGAATACAGGAATCCTAGAAGTTACTTAAAGTTCTCCAAAAAGCTATTGAAATATTTGCTGCCTGAGTGAGCAAACAAAAGGCATGTTTATTTTACATTCTATTTCAATTACTTTTATGAAAACCCCTACCACCCTTTGCAGATTCATATCAACACGCCCACAATAAAGCAAATCACCTTCTCTACTCATCCCTGAAAATTCACACAAATACCCTCTTTTCTGACTCCGGGTCTTCCCATTGGTCTGTGCTCCTACAGAAAAAGAAGGTTTTGATCTTTTTCTTACATTGTTTTCAGAAAGCTCATCCTCTAACTTCAGCAATGGCAGTGTGAATGCACAGACAGCAGCCAAGAAGAGAAAAGCAACACACTCTTCTCCTCCCACTTAGCTTTTAAACAAACAGCGCATTGGGAAAATACTGTTAAGAGGCACAGGGCCATTAAAAGTCATTTCCTCTATAATACAGATTAAGGCAATAAATCACAAAACATGCCACTACTAGAACTTGAACTGTTTCTACTGGGGAAACTCTTCATCAAGCTCCACAGCTTTTTCATGACAGAAAAAGCTGAAAAAAATATACATACATATATGAGCCCATATATAAGCGCAAAAGCCCAATGTGGAATGAAGAGTTGGGGGCTAAGCACTGCAGGGAATCCCAATATCCATAAAAACTTGGCAGTCTGCTACTTCACATCCAAGTATAACGTCTTTGGAATCCCACAAGCAATTAAAAGTCCATAGGCACCCAAGCTTTCAACACCTGTTCTTCAGAAGGACCAGAGCTGCGCATCTGCCATCCATGATACTGTGACAAGTCCAATCAAGATCTTGGGATATGCTCTACACATGTGCCCTTCTCACTCATGAAGAATGGATAACGTACATGCTCCAAGGGACTCTGCTTATATATAAAATAGAATACCTAGCAACATGACCTGTTCAAATCAAATACATAATGCAGGTGGAGGAGCAGCTTTTAATAACAATTTACCCCAGAAGTGAGCACTATCAGAATTAAGGCTGTCGTTTTTTTGCTTGGTCTTCCTTCAGAAACATCCCTCACATCCTGAATGGCTCTGGTAATGAAGAGCTAAAGACTTCTTATGGCAAAGTATTCCGACCTAAAAATGCACTAGAAGGCCACTCTAGAAAATCCTGAGGCGAACAGTCAGAACTTGTCTGAGCTAAGTCAGAACTCATTTTCAGTTTACGTAACAATGACCTTGTGATTGAATATGGCTACTTACCCAGAGCACAACTCTCTTTCCTGCTCAGACCTCACTCAAACAAACTGCAAGACAACATGCACGAAACTGTTGCAAGTTAATGTGTGGATGAATAAAGCTAAGGTAATGAAAAGCTAAATCAGAAGCATCAGAACAACATTGCTTTGCTTCAAACACATCCCAACGTGCTTAAGA
This sequence comes from Psilopsiagon aymara, assembly GCA_024733675.1. Lineage (NCBI taxonomy): Eukaryota > Metazoa > Chordata > Aves > Psittaciformes > Psittacidae > Psilopsiagon > Psilopsiagon aymara. Next base: position 61,522 of record JANRGW010031776.1, on the reverse strand, counting down.
CGCTACTGGTTGCTTTGCAATTTCATGATGCATTGTAAGAACTCTTATTCTCTACACCCATTTTACAGTCCAGGAAAAAAGCCCATAAAACTCTGTGATTTTTGCCGCGCTTTCACCCCTCTATCTTGACTTTGTTTTTACTTTTTAATGAGAACCATTTTTGGAAGCTCTTTTCTTGTCTTCCCCACCCCTTCCAGTGGGGAAAACTTCCTTTTTCTGGAATTTTCACGTATTCCTTTTCCCCAGTCTCTCTGATTCCCTCTGCACTGATACATACTCATCCTTTCTTTGGTATCCGTTTTAATTATTATTTATTGTATCTTTTTAAATGGATATTCCACACCTTATATCTATAAGGAACGCACATCAAAATGAATCAGTTTTATTTCAAGCCACTTCTCTGTGTGAATGCTTATACAATATATGGGTAAGGACACGATTAGTATAAAATCTTAAGATTCTGTCTCTAATCCCAAACCATGGAAGAAATTGCATCACTTTTGAGTATGGGAACATTGGGGTAGGACAGTCAGCAAACCCAAGGAATGCTGGTAAAGGCAGAGATCTCCAAGGCTAACCTATATCCTAAGGCAAAACTACATGAAACCTTACTGAGCAAGCAGATCACTGGATCAACAAAGACTCTTCTGTTTCAGCATGTGAAGAGATTTATCAAAGATTCCACTGGCCATCTTAAGTGTAGAGCATTTTTAAACACAGCTTTCTGAACAAACTCCAAACTGTGCAACCCTCTTCAACCAGAATTATTTGCCTTTAATCATTTGAAATATTTGCCAAATATCACTGCAAAAATCTGTGAAGACCTGGCTTTTTGTGGGGGTATTTCAAATAGAAAGCTGCAATAAGCTACTAACGCTATGCTGCTTCTCACTCACTCGATGTAGCTTATAACCAATTTGCAATTTTTTCTAGATCTTATGAAATATGCAGCACTCCATTGTAATGAAATTACAAGACTGCATTCTTAAGTCTTGTGATCAAAAGCAGCTAGAAAACAGATCCATGACAGAGAGCACAAAAAGGGAATATACAATAAATAATGGGTAGAGTGATGCTGTTGTTGCAAAAGCATTGTTTATTCCAAGGAAAACAAATCACATAAGTTGTTTTATCTGATATTTTTTGTTGGCTGTCTTGGGTTTTTTTTCTTACATCACCAAGCAAACTGAATTTATTTGTTTATAAACTGTATGAAGTAATAGTGTTTATAAATTCCTTTGGGTTCCTTCGAGATGAAAGGCCCTATGTAAATGTTATTACTCTCACACTGTCACATACTTTCCAAAACTCTTCTATTGTTCTTGTACTTCCTTCTGCTTAAGTATCACCCATAAAAACTGAGCAAAAGCGCAACCCAGCAGGATGCAACCTACTGTGAAATCATGCTTGCCATCCCAGGCATTCTTCTCTTTTCAAATCTCAGTGGCATTATTGCTACCTAAAACACTGAAAAAAAAAAAAAAAGCTAAAAATAACGTGAAAAAGGCCACAAATGCTACATACTGGAGAGGGACTTTTTACAAGGGCAGGTACTGATAGGACAAGGGCAAATGGTTTTAACCTGACAGAGGGGAGATTGAGATGAGCTTGTAGGCAGAAGTTCTTCTCTGTGAGGGTGCTGAGGCACTGGCACAGGTTGCCCAGAGAAGCTGTGGCTGCCCCATCCCTGGTGGTGTTCAAAGCTGGGTTGGATGGGGCTTGGAACACCCTGCTCTAGTGGAAGGTGTCCTTGCTTGTGTCAGGGGTTGGAATTGGATGAGCTTTAAGGTCCTTTCCAACCAAAGTAATTTTGTGATTCTATGATACACCGTCATCACCTGCCTTCACAGGGCAATACCCATAATACACGTCACATTCACAACAGACTTAGCCCTGCTATGAGTCGCATCTGTTGTCTTCCTGGATCAGGAGGACAAAATTCCTTCACACGAGGCTGAGGAAGTATCACAGATGTAATTTTTTTAATCATTAATATCATCATTATTACCAATGCTATTATGTTACTGCTACTATTATTATTACTACAGAGACCTCCTTTCCCTGACAATTCTACCATGGCAGTTTTAAGTATTTTACTATTACTCTACAGGTCTGAGACCGATACCAGAACTTGATTAAAAATACCTGTTCATTAGGCTTGGTTGTTTAATTTAGCACAAATCTGACTGACTGCAGGACAAACTATTTTAATCTCAGCTTTACTTTCTTTTTTTGTTCAGCGAATTGGACAGCAACAGACAATAATGTTATTATAGAGGTTGTTTTTTCTCTACACGGCAATGTGGAAAGTGGCATGGTTTGGCCTTTAACATTGAGGATTTGGGTGCTTTAGATAAAAATAACTTCAACAGAAACAAAGAACTCTTCCTGTTCTACAAATAATTTTTAAGCTGTCAAATGCATGAGATATGATAGGTATGATACAGCTTGGGTACCAATGTCTGCTTTCTGCCTTTACACTATTTTTCTGTTGTATTTACACTTGCCTGAAATATAGCAAACCACCCTGTAAGCAACAAAGACATTTGTTCCCATAAACCTACCCCACTGCCCTAAAGACCTTTCCAAGAAGTATTTCAGCATTATCCTGTAATAGCAATGCACTGATTCCCACATCAGGGAAAACCACTCTTATAAATAATGCTGGTAAAAAGTAAAAGCAAGATCAAATCAACATTTCTCTGGGAAGGCAGTTACACATTATACAAAGGGGTATATGTTCAAATATATACGTATGAGTATATAAACACTGCTTATATATAATTCACAGCAACACACTTGGCTTCTCTTCACTGATCAAGAAAATACTGTGAATCAGCTCACTTCCCACCTGCCTTAAGGAGTTTAGATCTAAACTGAAGAGTCTCCCTCCACAGACACTGGAATCCTATCAATTACGGTACTGTGTGGGATAGCCAGGATAAATGCCACAGCTCACAGCTGAGAAGGGAAACACACAAACAGAACTCCTTGAAGAATGTAACTCTTGAGGCACTAAAAACCTTTGTATAAAACATCCAGTGTTTTCACTTCAAAGCAAAGAGATCAAACTGCTCCCTGTGTGCCAATCAGGGAAAAAGAACTCTAGCAGAGCCAACAAGAACATCCAAAACAGCCTAGATGATTTCCAGATCAGACCTGTGACAAACTGCAACCACTGTATTATTTCTCATGTGTAAAGGTCAGTGAAAACAGAAATACCAAATCCAAATTGCAGATTAGAATATTAAACAGTTTGGTTTGGTGTTCTTTATTTATTTTAAAAGGCACAGGTAGGTGTGTATAACATATAGTGAATAATTTTTGGCTTGTGGTTAGGCAAGTCTTTTGAGACTTTACATACAATAAAATACTATGACTAAAATCTGGAAAATTACCTCTTAAGGCTCTAGCTGTACAGCATCAATAGAAATGTGGTGCCAGCTAATGGCTGCAATAACTGTCTTCATCCCTAGAGAATAATGGATGGAGAATATATCAATATGAGGAGTGAAAGGGCCAGAGAAACTGAGCAGGCACTAGTTATCGGACACAAAGATAATGCCACATGCATGATGTTATCTGTGATAATCTTTACTTAGGGCCCAGGGGGTGGGAAGGATATTCTTACAGAGAAGAAAGTATCCATCAGGCCATATTCATAATCATCAACGTTCCACTAAGTAAGCATTTTTGGAGAAGGGTTGAGGGAGCACTGATGTAATAGAAATCAATGAAATTCAGCTTTTCTGCATTTACTGTGTAGAGCAAAGTAGGGAAAAAAAGCCTGTACTCCACTTTCATTTCTGATTGTTCAGTCATTTGAAGTAGCTGAAAAAAGCTCTGAAGGAAATCTTAAGTGAACCACAATAAAACCCTCAACTATTTCAAACTCTGTTTCAAATCCACACCTGGACATTCACAGCTACCAAAGTAAACATGCTCTTGAAGCATCAAGTGATTTGTTTTTACTTTGGCTATGCGAGCACTTAAAACAGTGCAGGATGTGAAATCACTGTTTGGCTTTATCTTCCCCTTGATGCAAGTCCTTTCTTAATGAAACAGCATTGGCTCCAAGCATAGGCCCAGTAGAGAACAGAGTGAGAGCTACTGACCTGAGTGCTTGCAGACTGATGCTGTGCCTTTCCTTGGCACGCATTTAGAATTACACAGAGGGGGTTACAGGACATCCTGGGTTTTTTTTTCCCATAATATCTACAGTATGTTTTTCCTGCAAGTTTAAGCACCTGTCTTAAATTCACACACCAAGACTGGAGCACCTGTACACTGAGGTTTTGTTACAAAAGGCACAAATAAAAAGTGCTGGCTTTCTGCCATTCAAGTCAAATGAGCACATTTCCATCTAATCACATGTAGGAAAAAGCAACATTAGTGCTGTGTCAAATTCGCTCAAGAAACCTCAGGAAATGCAGGAGTTAAACATTCCAACAGCAGCACAAACTTGACCATGTTCTACATCCTGAATATTTTATGGTATATTTATTACAACAATATATTAAGCTACACATTGAACCACAAAAACAAAAACAGAAAGACAAATACTACTCATGTGCAACACAGCTGCATTAGCGTTTCTGAGGAACACCGAACTTCACAAATCCTGACACTGTCCTAAACTATAAATTCTGCATTCAGTTTGTATGTACAAATAGGCAAGAAAATGGACTAGAGCTTTTGATTAATTCTGTTTGCTTCTTTAGCTGCCTCAGTGAGGTTCTGAAGCTCCACACCACTTGGTTGGTATGGATGGAAGATGTGATTTCCACATCATCACCAAGTCTCCTCGGGAAAAGATCTTCCTTTTCTACAAAGTGGTTCCCACAGTACCAGAAATGTCTTCCAGGAGCCAGTGATCATCAGTTAATATTTTTGACCTCTTATGCCATCACTTCTGACCAAAAGCAGTCACATAACACACCTGAGAATCTTCTTCAGGGTGAAAATGTCTCTGGGCAGACACTGACATTCTTACTGCCACTGTCCAGCTGAGGAGCACCAGGACAGGTCCAGACATGATGCTGTATTGGAAACAAGAAGCCCTATCCGGCCTTTTGCCAAGCTTCCTTTTCAGGGATTTATGTCTTTTAAACTGATTCTGCAATTTCTGCAATTTAAACTGATAATGCCCTTTCCCAAATCATACTTTAAAACAAGGCAGCAAAAGTTGCTGGCCAGTTTCCTGACTATCAAAAATCTACGCAGTTAACTAGGTAGCTCATTTACATTGAATTTCAAACACGTCAGAGTAACTGCAGCTTTTAAAGATAAACTCTCAGGTCAAAGATTTCAGCACATATGAAACCTGAAAGCTTAGACAAAAGCTTTACTGCAGCCTTCAACATGCCAGAGCATAACACCCTCTTGATAGCATAAGCTATTAAGTGAAACAACTAAGCTTCAAAATCCTCAAGGACAGCTATTCACCAGCACAGGCCCAAGAAACTCATTCATCTAGGGAAAAACCCCACATCTTCATGCTCAGTCCCACCCCACAGGCAAGCTGGGGGGGGGGGGGGTGTGACAGGGAAAGGGCTGTGGTGACAGCAGCTCCGACTGCTTGTCAGGTCCCACAGCTTTCCAGAATACCCCAGTACAAAATGAGGGGTGTCTTTAACCTAGCTCTGGAACCCCAGAACTATGAGAACATCTTGAGTTTCTCGTACTAAAAACATAGCACAGCTGGAAAAATACACTGTGAAGAATGACAAGGCAGGAGCTTGGATATTCAAATAATTCAGGAAGTATCACCAAAAGCTTTGGTTTATCCTCTTTCAATTCCACCGCTGTTCCACAAAAATGCACTGCACATTGAACATGATGGTGAGGAATAGGATACTCCTGCTCCTCAAAATACAGCTCAGCAGATTAATGCTCAAAACCAACCTGCAGTATCTTCAGAAAAACCCAACAAAACAGCCCCAACCTGGAACTGAAATTAGAAAAGCATGAGAATTGTCAAAATACTCACTGCACTGAATCTTTTATGTTGATATTTTATCTAAAATAAAGCAAGGCTTGTACCCTAATTCTCTCTGGTGGAATAAAAAGGAGAAGGACACAAACAAGTCTTTTCCCATTTGGCTTCCTTCACTGACTCTGGCAGATTCCTAGTACCTTACAGCCATGTATAGGAAGAAACTGACACCTATTGGCAACTTTAATACCACTGCATAAAGCTGCTTTTCTTCAAGCTGTTCTAAGGAACAGCTTCTTCTAACTAGGTATTTCATTAAATAGACAGATACTAGACAAAGGTAACTTAGAACTTTCCCAGTTGCAACTGAAAATACATCTAGAAAGTTTAAGATTCTCCTTTTAAACAATAAAACTGTGATCTTTCTAAAGTAAACTGTGATCTCACCAAAAACTACAGATTTTAAGAGGCTATTCTAATCCATAAACAGTAATAGTCACTAACTGCTTGAAAAATAAATTACTCTTTTTTTGGGGGGGTGAATACTTCCTTGCTGTTCAGCTTTACAACACATACTGTCTTGGGAGCAGGCAAATGACGTCCTAACCCTAACCAAATCCTGAGAGAGAACAGAGCACATCAGTAGAAAACATACCATTTTTCTCAACTAATATACTGATGACTGTGTTAGAGAGGTTGAAGCAGCAAAGTGACACACAGGGTAGATGAACAGCTTTTGGTGAGAACCTTGCCCACTACAGTCAATTGAGACCTATTGAGGGGCAAGTCAAAGGGTACAGAGGGTAAGGGGAGCCTGAGCAAAGAGTTGCTTCATGCTCAAGACATGTGAAAGCATTTGCAGGTTTTCTACTACAATACTGGTTTGCTTGAGCTTTGGGGCCTGCTAAAGCAATGACATATGAAAAAATAATGTACCTGATCCTAAGGAACAACACAAAAGGAAAAGCAGGCAGATCGCCGTTGATGTGTTTTCTAACTGCTGCTTATGCATACAACCTGAAACTCAAAACCCCAACATTTGTGCAAAATGAGCAGAATTTTCAGCTACCTATGGATGTCTGAGTAGCTGCTCTTCACACCAGTAAGAAGTTTGTTACAGCAATAATACATATGCGAAAGAGCCAAGGATTCCTGAAGTAACATCTGGGAGGTTTCTGGAAGCAACAGATTTCCTGAAGCTCCATGGGGACCTGCTTTGACGACCTGGAAATCTTAAAAAAAGATCACTAACATTTAAACCCCATCTATTTTCTCTCACTCCATCACAAGAGCAGAGAGACTGAACCCAATTAGATACATACTTGTAACGAAGAACTTTTTGGTGAAGGTACAGCTGTCGAAGGCGGCAATTTTCTCTTGCAGGACTACAACAAGTATCCTGAAAACACAGACATGGAATGTGCACTTGAAACATTAAATGCATTGGTTTAAAGATTCAATATCTAAATGTAATTATTTCAAAAGCATCAATATAAATTCTACGGTGACAGACTGCCAGGTTACCAAGACATGGCAGTTATTGAGAGTTCTCTCTCATCCCAACCACATAACCTTCATTTCAGGAAGTACACAGATCTGATACAGAACAATACAGCATATTTATGATACACCTCCTGCAGTAAAAGGTCCATTAAACACAAGGAATGGGATTGTAAGGATCCTGAATTACTTTCAATAACTCAAATAACAATCAAATCAACAATGAGAACACAAGCTAAGTTTGAAGTAATCCCATTGCCCATCTCACTGCAAATTTATTAAACCACCTTATTTACCAAAAGCAGGGATTTTTTTTCATACCAAGAATATGTGCCAGGACACAAATACAGTGGAGAGAAGCAGAATTTGTGTCAATTAGCGAAAGTACCGGTGTATGTTTATGTACTCACTCGCACATGCACACACCTTTGTTGAAAAATATCCATGCACTACTTACAAAGAAGAACATCAGCCACATGATAACTAAGCATGAAATGTTGTACTGGCTACACAAACAGAAGCCAAAGATGAAATCTGAAAGAGAAGCAACTTGAAGGCTTTGTGACTGGAGTACATCTACATTGATGACTTTTCAAAACCAAGTTCTTAAGCTCCTGAAATGAAAGAACCACCTGGAAAGCTGACAAACACAGAGATAAAATCTACGAGCTGCCTGGAACATTCAGCAATCTGACCTAATTAAGAATCCGATTATACTCTCACTGGGAAGAATATGAGAGTATCTTTTAATCAGCTGACAAGATTGAGCATTATTAAATGCTGTTCTAATAGTTTTAACTGTAAAGACATGATTTGGCAAAAAAGCTAATTGCATCTCTCAATGACTAAAACATACACCTAAGGCTTTATCTGAAAATGATGACTGCACATTACAGTATTAGAATAATACTCTTTAAAAAGATTAATCACATCAGCGTGAACACACACCTTTGGATGAAGGGCAATGCTTATCTCCCATCAGCATGAAAACCAGCTATTAACATCTCTCCTTTCTTATTTTTCCCTCTTTTTACCTGTTCTGTCACATGAATTCCTCCTCATCCCATGAGAGCTCAATACCTGTAAGACCCTTTGGTGAAGGACCACACTAAAATCAAATTATATACCTTACCCACATGCTTGCTGATGTTTTCAGATATACAAAGAAGACACAATTTCCACTTTAGAAAACTAACACTCCTCTACATGCCTATCAGATGATTTTGCTATTATTATTGCTATTTGATTTTGCTATTATGTTTACTAACACATTTGCCTAATAGCATAGATTGCATCTGTAGCTCCCCAGATGACCCCTGAAACCTGTTCAATAGGCGGGTTTAACACCAGCCACTTTCTTTTTGTTTGATACAGAAGCTGATTAAAGTAATAAGCACTGTTCTGTAAGTCAAATTCCTCCAGGACTCTGTCGCTACTCTGCTTATCAGCACATCTCTACCTAGAAACAAGGCAGAAATACAAATTCTTGTATGGAAAGTAGAAATCAAGGGATGTTTTTGGACAAAAGTCTTTCATGTTCAGCAGTCTGAAGACTTAGACAGGAAGCAAATGTACACTTTGAGAGTGAGCAGCTTACTTGCCAAAAGAACAGGGCAGAACAGGCAACTCAACAAAAGGGATTTCGGTAAGTTAAAAATCATATAAGAAATTAATGTAGGATTTCTTATCTGCTTGTAGGTCTCTCATTGTAAAGAAGATGCTTCTCCACCGCCTCATGATTTATAAGTCTCTATTATTAAGTAAGAAACTCTGCATGAACAAATTAGTATTAGCTTTGGACAACACAGTAGTTTTAGTTAAATGACAGATCTCCCAATTGCTTAATTGCAGGAGAGAAAAAAGACAAATCAAAATATATCAATTCTAGCTTCTTCCACAAGGCCGAAAAGAAAGTTAACCAATGAATAATGGGAAGACTGTGAAAGCATGTGCACGTGAAATGTATATATAGAAAACTCAGGAATATTTGAGGGTAATAATTCCCAATCCTGTAAATGTTTGCTTTCTACTCTTTGAAGATGCACTGTCTTTCTGCACAAATGAAACCTACCAGCTGCATGATTCTAGACTATAAATACACAAATAACTGACAGTTTTCCCTTCTTCTGCAACTCAAGTTTTATTTTAAATCCAAATTTTGTTCTCCATTAGTCAACAGTATGATTAATGTACCATAAGAACTGCACTTTTTATGCCACATTTAATGCATTTTCAATCTGAAGTAGTGATCTTTCCTTGGATAACAACAGGATCTGATACGTTCCAGAAAAGCTGCTACCCTGGATACAGCTGTACAGCTTTGAAGTATTTCTATTTTTACCACTTAGGAAAAGAGACATTAGCACCTGGAAAGACTTTTTAGTTGGGAGAAACTCTGACTGGTGATTTGCCTTGACTGTTTTTACAATTGGATTTTTCTTCTGCAAGGAGGCCAGACTGGAAAGATTTACTATCATCGCGCTGTACACAAGGGAACTTTAAAGTTTTCAAGGGACAGTTACACAGGTAAGTACTGAACTCTGACAGCTTTTAAAGGGATCTATTCATGGCACATAACTCTCACTAACTCAACCATTTCCATGAAACTGTTTTTTGATACAGCAATCATACCCACATCCTGCAATAAGCAGACTGACAGCGATAACAAAAACTACCATCCTTTACTTCTTTAAACATTCACACCATTAAAATATCCTCCTCACTATTAGATAAGTTGTGGCATTAAAGGTGTTTGTTCAGCAGTACTACTTTCCTTCTGTAACTCCTACTTGACCCAATGTAGTCATTAATGTTTAGATTTTGATGATACAATCCCAGCCTGGTTTGTGTTGGAAGGGACCTAAAAGCTCACCCAGCTCCAACCCCCTGCCACAGGCAGGGACACCTACCACTGGAGCAGGCTGCTCAAAGCCCCATCCAACCTGGCCTTGAACACAATGATAGACAAATGTCTGTCTAACAAAACTCTTGTGGCTTCCAGGGTTGGTTTTTTTTGCTTTGGGGTTTTTTATATTTGGCTTTGGGCATTTTTTTGTTTGTTTCTGCCATCCAATCTTCAACAGTGCTAACTCCCCCTAGTTGCATGAGTGCAATACATGCTCGTATTCTTTTTTGGGGTTTATATACAAGGTCTTTACATACACAAGCACGCTACCTGCTCCCATGCAAAACAAAACAGGCACATAAAACATATCATAAAGATGGAAAACATTTTGAGCTTCTTAAATGAAAGCCACTGGAGAGGTATACCATTGCATTCAAACTGAAATATTACCTGAGAAATGGAGAACAAAAGCTGTGCTTACAGGACAGTCAAAATAATAAGTCATGGAGCACACATACCAGAACTTGTATTCATACTGAAATTTTCCATGCCCTAACACAGGAAGAATGTAGAGTAAATATCCTTACCTTTTATTGCAATGCAGATCGTAAATAGGAGTTTTGAACTGTATGGACTTGACCATCTCTCCTGTCCGCAAAGAATAAAGGTCCACACAGCAGTAAGGTGGGCTTGTGCTGAAATGAATAAACGAGATTTTCATGGAAAGAAGGATGTTTTGTAAAATTCTTGTTAAATTATTTCAGCCTCCCTATAATATTTAGCACACTACCTGAAAAATCCAACAATCTGAGCAGCATCTAGGGCCAACACAAGGCTTCCACATGAAGGTACGATTAAAACTGATCTGATAACCAGAACCTGTATTGTGCAAGTAATCATCAAGCACTTAGTTTCCTTTGTCACAAGTAAGCCTTAGGAACAGCAGAACTGATGAGCAAAATCCAAGCCAGTTGACAGGCATGAAATTTTAGACTACATTCTAGCTATTTAAAAAGTACTCCAGAGTAACACTTTCCTAAGGGAGTACTTACTTCATCCTTGCAATGGCTGAATCCTATGACACGATTTGGTAGAGACACATTACACAGAATTCACATTACATCGCTGATGGACTTTTGTTTGAATTAACAGACCTTTTCAACTACTTTGTGTCACTTCTATCATTTTAATATAAATAAAAGTCTAAGGCCATTTCTTAATAAAAAGGCTTGCTTTCTTTTGAGAGGGAGAAAGTGCTGAGTGTTCCGATAGGGCTGAGGAAGGTAATGGTGGAAACCATTTTACAAGCCGAGGAGAGGCTTTGATGTGGCAGTTCTTTTCCATAACACCTTTTTCCCCCTCCAAGAACGCATTAAACCGTTGGCTACTTCTCGGTCAACGAAAATGAAGGAGAGCAAATTGCCAGCTGTACAAACATATACTAAGTATTGGTAGAAGTGGGTGTCTCCCCTTGCCCGTATCTGTTTTATTTTACAGAGTTTAACACAACTCCCGACAGAACACTTCCTTGTCTTTTGGATCCGCTCAAGCTGCTCGAGAAATTCTGGGAGAACTGGAGTACACAAGCCAAGTGCTCATCTCAAATGCCTCAAGATGATGGTACTTACAAGTATGCAGCAGAGAAAAAATACATGACATATGCACAGAAAGACAATAGTCGAAGAAATGACAGAAAAAGTAAGTTTTAACATTCTGCCTACAGAAATTCTTCCCAAAATACACATTTTTCTAGGCACATACCTAGGCTAATAACTTGAGGGGGCTATTTATTACTTTTAAGCACTTCAAAGGCCCTTCAAAAACACTTTTACACCAGCAAGACTCAAGTCGAGTCGCTTTATATTAGAAGCTCACTGCTGCTAGAAAACACAGAAAACACCAGCAAAGTCTACGTATAAACTTTTCTTGGTTTAAGTACATTTATTACCTACAGGAAATTATTACTTTGATAAAAGAGGTACACACATTCTTTCTTCAAAACAGAAATCACAGAAATAGATATGGCTACAATTATATTAGCATAATTGATACTGATTACTATTTCCATAGAAGCCTGTGTTGAACAGTTCCATTTTTGATCTGACATATAGCTAACAACACAACTTGTATGCACTTTCTAATATGTATTGCACCAAAATAATAATGGGTAATAATCCTGTCACTCAAATACTTTTTGTCACACCTTTCTTTCGGCTGGTCATGGTAATGTTTTTTTGTAACCACACTGGCTAACACCCTGTAACTTGAGCTCAGGTGCTCAAGTAGTAGTATGGTACTAGGTCAGAAGAACTCCGAAATGCTACCTAGCTCCAGTTCAGAAGTCCTCTCTCCAAATTTCTTTCAATTATCTTTCTTTTGATTCCATGGTATTCTGCAATCCAGGAGCAGAAAATAATATGTATGTTTGGGGTTTTCTGCAATAAATACAAAGACAAGGTCAAATACATTCAAGGATGTTCCTAAGACCTTATCAGCAGAAACAAATGGCAATAGCCAGGAAACGTCTATTTGTAGTACATTTGCAGCCATTTCTTGCTCCATAACGTCTGTGCTGGTGGCATTCTCAGCATTACAAGTGTTCAGATAGCAGATGCCTTCCTGGGAAAGTTCCGGTTTTTTGGCTAAGTGCTTCATCCACCAACTATGTCACAAAATCACAGAATCATAGATGGTTCTGGTTAGAAAGGACCTTAAGATCATCCAGTTCCAACCCCCCTGACATGGGCAGGGACACCACACACTAGCCCATGGCACCCAAGGCTCTGTCCTACCTACAAGTGTTTCCTCAGACTTTTGGAATCTTTTCAAAGGTGAAAAGGTAGAAAAATACTTTCCACGACTATAAAAGATTTCTCTTTTTAACATTTCCTTCTGGTTATTTTAGTCCCTCACCCTGTCCAACCTAACGGCTGTTACAAACCTCAACTGCAACTGAGCACTCTCAGTTCATTAGACACAACATCTGTTAAATCAGAATTTCTAAATTCTACACCACAAGCTGTGTATCTAACTGACTAACAACACAATGCTGATAATGGCACGTTCTTTTTTGATCAGGCCTCAGAAACAACTCAAGAACATGGTTTCAACTTGCTGGGGGGCAGAGGAAATAAGAACAAAGGATTTTCATTTCACTGTTCAACAGAGGCCCATACAGCAAGGATTCTCCAACTCTGCAAAATTTCATTTCTTTTCCAAAGACATTATTTCTCAACCATTCTAAAAGTGGGACCCTTTGAATGGGCTTTCTCTACCTTCCTTTAAATCTACTCAGCTAGCAGCAAGATCAATTCTTCGGGAACAGAATGAGGTTTACAAGCACAGACCTAAAGATAAATTTTTCTGCCATAGCACTTAAATTAATACTAATAGTACCTTAATCAGCCTACACTACTCAAGAGCAGTAATAAGTACTATCTTTCCCTTCTCCATTTCAGTGATGTCAAAAGCTCAGGCGCAGTGGTTCCATGAACTTGCCTTACCCAGACTCTGATACGCAGTGAGTTCTACTTTGACCCATTTTAGCCTATTAAAGCAACCAAAAGGACAAAGGGTTATTACCCTTGTCCCTTATATCTCCTCCACAGGGAATTCTCCCCCCAGTTAGTTCACTGAAAGGGCTCCATGAAAGGTCTGACAAGTGCAGAGGCAAGATAGGAAGTAGAAGCACACGAACTGAGCAATGAAAGACACGCAACAGGGCTAAGCTAGAACTGCAGTGCCACCACAGACCTACAGCACGCTGCAGCGTCTTCTGACACTTTACGACCTCTGCTGAACTACTCCTAACTCCCAATCCTCTTGAAATAGGGAATCCAGCAAGTTCCATGGCCCACACTGCAGACGACATAGGGTGCAATTACAGCATTCCCTTTACATTCTTGAAGTTAAAAAACTAGACTGGGTCTTGAATATAACTTTTGATGCTAGACAGCTCAAGTCCTTTTCACTCATTAAGAAGATTTAAACCCAAAGCCACCAAGCTCCAAAGCAGTGTTTCACTTCTTCTATAACATTCATACCACATATATTATTTCATTATTCTCCTATGTTACCATAGAGCAGGATGATTTACACTAAGCAAAATGCCCCACTTAAATATACAAAAATTGCTGTGTTCAGGAAAACAAAGCATCATTATTGATAAACACCCTGAAGTCCTTTGCAGAGTCTCTAGAAAAGCTGACTTAGGCATAATGCTTTGTTCTTAATAATCTTCCTTACTGAACTGTCAACCAAACAATACAATCAAGTTTTAAATGTTAAAAATGACATGGCCTATGAGCATGAAAAATCATAACCCACTTATAATCAAAAATACATTTACATTTCAGCTACAAACCCAGCAGTACAGGAACTACAACAGAACACCACCAAAAGCACCACAGATTGCAAGATGAAGCTCCACAAACGTGCAAAAGCCTCTCTTGACAATGGGAAGTTCATAAAACCTTTGAATTGCATGAAACTAAAATTACTGCATCTTGCTCTATTTCAAGAATACTCATGAATAATCATTTCATCAGATAATCATAGAGACAGTGTTAAGTAAATGTGCCTGCAATACAGTAGCTGGAGACCTATCTTAGCCTATGCTAACTACCATCATTTGGAAGAAAATGAAGCCAAAAGACTTCTAGCGAAGAAGGTTTTCTTCTGATGATCTGAAGGTCTAAAGGCTCACGCACATCTTGCTGATGAGAAAGACTCCGATCGTATTTCAGTGTACCAGTGATGATTACGTAGAGGGGAGAGATTAAGTCAGGAATGTGAACACACTGAGGTTTGTGCTCTGATAATAACATTAAGTCTGTTACAAATAAAATTCGTCCAAATTACTCCCTCAGATTATTGACTCTTTTTCTTTATGTCACCTAGTTGTTAACAGCAGAGATACCAACAACTTCCTTAAATGTAATGGACACAAATTCACCAATGACTCAAAAATGAGGGCATTGATAAATATTCAAATACACTCAGGTTCTTGTATCTTCTATTTGACTGTGGTGGTGCAGGGATAGAAGTAACAGATGCCTTGTACAGCTGGCACTTGCCTACATCTGTGCTTATGCACCATGACATAACTATCACCTCTTCACAGATTTGCTCACTATGAGTCAGAGTTTATAAAAGCTTGGTATAAAATGTTTGCATACAGAGACAAATATACTGTACAAAACACACACACTTCTTACATGGAAGAAAAGGAGAAGACTGATGGATCAACATGAGGCCAAAACTTTGTGTGCCTAGAAAGACTTTTTACTCAGCCTGCTCACAAGTGTTTTCTTTCCTCTCAGCTGCCTCTCCCCACTCTGGCATGTGATGAACAATATCCCATGCAAAGATAGAATGGACATCAATCACACAGCAGCTTCATGAGTCCAAAAGGAAGAAAAAACAAAGTTTGAGAGGCATAAAACAGAAAAAGAGCTTTTGCTGTAAAAGGTGACCACCAGGGCTGGTACAAGGCTTTCTTTACATGAGGCATCTTCCAGTTACTTGTGGCATTTAAAACCCCATCATCCCAGGATGGAAGGTGTTTCGGCAACACAGTGCACTATTTATACCATCTTCACAAAAGACAGGGCTAGAATCTTTAGAAAAAGAGATTACAGGAAGCATCTCCATCTACCTACTTTGGATTTTGCTCTACATACATACATAAGCTTGACGAGAGACACAGAGATGTCAACCGGGAAGTAGGACAGAAGTAATGGCATCATAACACATTGTAGGTAACAATAAAACAGCTAAAATAATAGACACAACCTTCCTTAAGGAAGTGTACAGTTTACAGAACACTGCCACAATATCACCTGTAGTCCTTTTTAATGGCTCTGCAAATTTGTGTAGGAAAAAAACCATTAAATTACCATTAACAGCTAATGAGTTAAAATGACAAAATGAATGAAAATCCAGAAAAAAAGGTGAAACTGCATTAAATTATCAATGAAATCACATCAAGAGATTACACAAACTGATCCAACAAATACAGAAGGAACTCCCACTTCCCAAGAACACAACATCACAGGGATTCTAAACACTATCAGTATTATAAATAGCCTGTTAAAGCTTGTCACAAAAAACTGTTCTAAGGATTAGTTAACTCCAGGAAATGTTGATTCAGTTGTGACACGTTGAGGTCCTGTAGTAAAGGCAAGGCAGCCGTCTGCAGACAATCACTACGGCATTCACTGCCCACAGACTCTTTTTGATAACTTGACTTCACGTGATGGAACAAGGGAAATAGCTTATTTCCAGCTGCCATATATACATTGAGCCTCATCTAAGGTGCCATGCTGCAGTATGCTGCATGTCCCTCTCGCCTGTTGAAACTGCATTACAATGAGCTCCATCTTTCTCTAATTACACAAAGAATGGCATTACATCTGCCTTCTTCTGCACTTACAAGGCAGTTCCTTTCTGTATTTCCTCAAGACAAATATTGCACATATTAGCAGCAGGTTTTCTGAAGTAATGATCCCTTTCTTTCTCTTTTATAGTTTCCACATTAAGAAAAAAAATCATCCTTCTTCTATCATGTATTGACCTTCCTAATGTGCAGAGCAACATAAAGAGTTTTCTATAATGAAAACACTCCCATTCATCAGCATATTTGATCTAACATACGACAGGAGTCTTTCATTTAATCACTGTTCCTTTTGTGATACTTCCAGGTGTTATCTGGCAAGTTATTTAAACAACATTCAACAAATTCATATTCAAATTTACTGGGACTGGGCTGTGAAGTGATGTGCATTACTGCACAGTATACAGGAGCAGCCTAATACCATCTCTACTGACCTCCACAGAATGATGTCCATTATCTTTTGAAGCCAGATACAAACCAAACAGGTAGGACAACAATTACAGAAAACTTCTTGCTAAATATAGCTATTTTATTAAAGACTAAAATGGCATTTGTTACTGCAGCAGCTGGAGAACACTGCTTCCTAGCAGCTAGAAAATGCTTCCTCCAGACCTTGGAGGCCAAATCTTGCTGTCCTTGCACACACGAGTACCAACTGATAGAAAAACTGTGACAAACCCACAAGCTGGCATTACATTCCCTGGGAAAGGCTAGTAACATTTAAAGCCAGAGAAGCATCAAGCCTTTTAGCACATGTTACGGAGATCATTAAACTTAACAGCTGTCACTAAATCAGCTTCAGACAGAGGGCACATACTCGCAGTTAAAAGCAATTTGACTTTTATCATACAGTCCTATGGTTCCCAGTAGTTTAGATAAAAAACAAATGATGAATTAAAGAAGAATCTGGCAATCGCTTTGTCACAGTTTGCTGTGAGACAAACCTTTAAAGTTGTGTCTCACAAGAAAAACAGCTCCATTTTAATTTCGGTGCATTCTGAAGTACAATTTAGTGTTGAAAATCAAAACCTTTTACTGTTTAAAAAAACCATAATCATTAATGTACGGCTGTTACAGCACTGCATGTTCCCAGGCTCCCTTTTCTATCTATGGCCACAATGGTACCACTTCATTATTCTAATGTATTCCTCTTGTGATGCTTTATTCACTTCCATGCAATTTGCAATAACTGCTTTCCAAGCCCAGCAGACCCAACATAGAAAACAGCCTTATTTTTAATTACTTTCAGTGCGTTTAACAGATAAAAATATTCAAACTTATACTGAGATCATACTCAAAAAAGCCCTATTAGTACAACAATCTCTTACAAGGCCCAGCTTTAACAACCTGTGGGATTTAAAGAAGAAAACCCCACAAAACTATTAGACATTTCTGTAATTATTAAGTTCTTGGATGCCTTAAATGGAATATAGCTTCAAAATCTTACAAAAGACAACTTGTTTCATTGTCAGGGCAGAAGGAACTGTTACATCATCCAGGCCTCCTATCTACTGCAGGCCACTGAGTTTCACCTAGACATTTATCCTTATATGTAGCTCAAATGCTTTACAAGCAGTTCAGCCCTGGCACTGAAGAGCATGCCACATGCAGAGAACAGGAGAGAGAAAAGTGACAGCAAGCCCAAGGAATGGGCTGGACAAGGTACGTCAGCATGATCCATGCAGCAAGCTACCCTGGGAAGCCTTTTAACAATTACTACTCTATAAAGTATCAGCTCTACCAGTAAGTTCTGTTAAAGAAAAAGCTCTTCCCTTTTAGGAATTAGGAGGCCCCTGCCAATGACACAAGTACAAGTTTCTAAATAGCAGTGCAGTGGTTAAGGTTATCCAGTAACCTGTTCTAGCTGTGGCCACTCTCTTGATGCTTCATAAAAGGGGAAGCAAAGCAAACCAAAACCAGAGTACACAGTCCAGAGTTAATTAATTGTATATTGGAAAAATTCCTTCCTGAACCTTTACAGTGGAAAGTTGAAGCATGTGATTTGATTATGATCTTTGTAGTAATATTATTAGCATGTTGAGACCACAAAGGCAATTCTGTTCTCCTCAAGGCCCCTGAAGAAGGTTTGCTCAGATTAACAGATTTCAGCACTAGAAAGATCATCTTCTCTTTCCAGGCCACGCACAAAATGTCCCAGAAGCTCAAAGAAATTATTTTCTACTAAGCAACCTAATCTCATCTATAAAGACTTCAAGCAACAATGACTCCTCTATTTTTATGGTAAGCTGTTCCAACATCTAGATCACTTAATTTTTATGAAATGACTTCTCATTGCAAGAGAGATTCAGTACATTTTCAGCTTTTATGTCTCTGTCAACACCACAAGAAAGCTCACTGCATCCTGTTATCTTTTGCGTAAGTCTGTGACCATCCAAAGCAATCCAGCCACTAATCAGTGACAGGGAAAAAGACTTTCAAACCTTAAGCTGCAAGGTTTGTTTTCCAGCCCTAGCTCGTATTTGCAGCTGTCCTCTGGGCTCTTTGGTATCGCAATATTCTCGCCTTCTTTAGGAAGGATGAACACTAGAATGAGAATTTTAAGGAAGAAAACTCAAGGACTGTGTCCTTTATTCCTTAAAACACCAGCACAGAAAAAGGTTCATTAAGACTTTCACCATCCCCTAAAACCCCCTGGCTCTCTGCATCCCAACCTTTCACAATCAAAGCTTGCAAGCCCAGCTCTGCAAGTAATTTGCTTACTTTCATTCACGGTACTGAACAGATTCACTCAAAATCAGGAAAAGCATAGCAAGCTTTCTGAGAAAGTGACACTTCCCAAAAATGTGTGTGCGGCAGTGAAATACAAAGCAGCAGAGACAGTTTAAGTGTACCACAAATTGCAAAGAGCATGGAAGCACTTATTTCTAAATAAGAAAAACCTGTACCGATCTCTGACACATGTTACTAAATCTAATCCTTTAAATACAGTAGAGGAAATTATTTATACAGGACTGAAATGTTTGTGTTAAATACCAAGAGATACAAATTTCACTCTAGCATCTTCCTCAAGTATTTTGATCAAGTCTATCAGACTGGTAACAAAAGTTCTCTCTTACCCTCTTACCTCACTACCTTCACAGTCTTACGGGCACAGAACAAAACTGTATTCAGAAATTCATCAACTCTCCAGAATCCATTTTGTTACAGGTAAAAGACAAGTCTCAGCCTGAATACCAGTGAAAGACATACCAAAGGAAAACCACATTGTTTGCTCTTGTGGGGAAAGAAAAGGATGGGACTTGTGTGACCATGCCAAAGACCACTAGACAAAAAGTAGTATAGCCTCCTGTGTGCACAATATGCAAGTGAACCACGGACTTTCTGAACGAAGGGAATAGATAAAAGGTGAATTAATATACATCAGTTCCTGCGCACCATTATATCAGGTAAGCAGAACAAAGACACAAAGAGCTGGGAACACACGTACCACTCCTTTTAAAGCCTGTTGATAAAAATTCTTGAAAAGGATCAAACCAGTTGGATCCTACACCTTACCAATGCTAATGTTTACAAACTGCATGAATCATTTCCCTTTCTACTTCTTTAATTTCAAGGACAGGAGTATTTTGTTTGTTATTTCATAAATAAAGCATTTCTTCACAGTGTAGCATCTGTTAGAAGGATCCAGGATAGACTCAGGAAGAACTGGGTTCTGTCTCAGTGCGTAACTCAGGTTGTGGTCTGTGAGAGGACCTGAAGCATGACACTGGTCTGCTGGGCTTGAAGGTGGTAAACCATGGCAGGAAAACTGTCAGTATCTTGTTTTTCTATCTCTGCAGCAACATAAACTCTACTCTCCGATGAAAATCCCTTCCTGCAAGGAGTGGTACTGTATAAACCTTTCCTGCTTACAGGCAAATTTATGTTATCTTAATTAGCTGCTCTGGTATAAATTATAGAAGACAAATGTGTTAAGCAACCATGTTATGTCATGTCTATTTAAGTCAAAGCTATTTCCATTTTTTCTTTAGCAAAAATGATCCTTGTAGAAGCTGAACTTCGTTAAAAGGCAAAACTTGTAACTCAATAAATTACCTTGCCATATGATTACCAGCTTTGAACACTGTTCAAAGAATACTTAATGGTAATAGCACATTAAAATAAGCTTATGGTAAAGAAAGTAAAATCTCTGCCTTATTCCTCATGTCTATTCTCATGTATATGTTACTATTTGTGTTTACAAAAACTTCTATTCAGTCCTTTTCAAGGGTAATCACACATATTTTTATAATCGGTTAACTTTTTATCCCTTTCATTAAAGAGATACGGTTAGATACCTGCCATTAGTGAAACATTTGTAACAGTGCACCCTTTTGGAAGAGATTTAAGAACGGCTAATAACAAAGCCAATTTTATGCTGAGGAACTGCTACGCTGTTTACTTCTGTGCTCTCCGTATGGCCAGCTAAGTTCATGAATTAACTTCATACTTGAAATTCACTGATTTTGAGGAGAAAAATCAAGTTGTTCTCTGTCTACATATTTCAGTTTCTGTTCTATTACAGAACATAAGAAGCCTCCGTTTCTTCCATCAGATCCTTTTCTATCATTATTAAAAAAAGAATTATCCTATTTTCTGTTGTCTTCCAAGCTGGCTTCTTCCCCACTGCTTTATCCTTGTTTATCAGTTCTCCAGCTGATATTTGCTGTTGAGAGTATTAGATACCCAGACTCCTGTGAAGCTGTTCTAATTACCATCCCATGAACCAGTTGTCAAGTGCTGCATGTAAGTGGCAAGGCCAGCAATCCCCTCCAGGAGATCAAGTGCATCCACTTATCATAGCAATAGAGCACAATGGACATATTACACACATAGCATTTAGCATGAACATACAAGACACTTCACAAAAAACACACAAGAAGAAAAGTCCTAATTTGAAAAGGTTTATTATCCATAAAGCACTAGAGAACATGGGGGGATAGGGGAAATAGGAGAATGAGTGGCATTAAAAATGCAGCAAGATTTTGGAACACTGTATTAAATACTGACTCATCACCAAACAGGACAGCATGAACAGTAGACAATACTAAAGTCTCACCCCTGTAAGAAAAAGTTGCCAGCCCATTTTTAAATTTCAAATCTGAGGATTTCATACACATTTAAATGTACAAAGCACTATAGGGCAAATGTGCAGTTAGGCTGATCTGCACAGTTCCAGATTTGCTGTTTCTTTTTAGGTGTCAGAAGCAGCTCTAAGTCACCAAGCAATGTACAGAAAGTTTTCCCTTAGAAATGTTTCAGAATGATCCATCTTTAATAACTACAAAATGATCAGATATGAGAACAGGAAAGAAAAATTGTATTATCAACAAATTAATCTGGAAATTAATTTCTCTTTCTGTAAGAAAAAAACCCTCCATACTACTCTTCCAGCAGAACACACGGCACCTGTTTCTTTAAAGACATCAGAATACATGTATTTATCACCAAAGAAATAAGCTTCTAAAATAAAATAGAAAGCATATACCAGACTGCAACCTGTTCTGAGTTTAACCTAAACACGCAATAGTTATTCTGTTATATATATATAATATATAATATATAGTGCAATAGTTATATATATAACTATTATATAATAGTTATACTACACATTATACTTATGCTTCTATGAAGTAAATGTGGGAAAAGAGAAAGGTAGGAACAACAGTTTAATATAAAATGGGTGTCCACATAAAAGCCACTTAAAGTTGGGGTTCTGGTGGATTTTTTCCCCAACCAAATGAAAGTAACATTATGAGCAGGCTGATGGCTGTAGGGAGATCTACCACTCTATAAATATGCTTTGCATTCATTAAGAAAAAACAAGCTAGTATAAGGATTAATTGTTCCTAACATTTTTACTTAAAATTGAAAGACCAAACCTAGTATAATTATGTTTGGACATTCCTGCAGACAAATAGCATTAACTATCTCATAAAAAAATACTTTAATTGTATATCAAGCATTTATAGGTGATCCAATCTGAATGAAGTACTCTGAACTTGGCAACTCAGCATTTTCAGGTTATCTAGCTACTACATGCAATTTTATGATGCAGATACATGGATTCCTGCTATCCCTTCCTACATGGACTCATACTTAACTATCGGTTAAGGCAAGCCATTTCTGCTATATGATCTGAACAGGATTGTACACTAAACTTGTGAATAGCTGGACACTGACAGGAACAGACTTCTCTGCTGCAGCCTCTACAATAGAAGTTGTCCTCATTCCTAAAGTTTACCATAGGTCTGTTAGCAGAAAACATGCAGCAAAATGCCTGTCACACAGGACACAGGAAAAGATTCTGTTATTGATAGAGCTGACAGTTCTGCATTAAATAAATGAAGATCAAAACATTAATTTCAATATAGTGAAAACCAGCCTACTAAAGGGCAACACAGATCAACATCTCCTCTCCAGTTCTACACATTGCCATCACCTGGAACTTTGGGTGAACATTCAGGTGCTGCTACAATGAAGCTCCTCGCAATCACATACCACAGTTCATATGACAGACAAACCCCGGCTGAATAGAGAATGAAAAGTTGTTTCCACTATTGAGGGTACAGAGAGGAAAAATGCAAGTGTTCTTGACAATCCTGGAATAGACATCTGAACTGATGGAGGTCACAGATTTTTTCAATTTTGAGTACTTTTGACAATTATGATGCCCACTTTTGCTCAATTAAATCAGAAGTTCCTTTGCTTTCTACCTGTAGTTGAGGGTCAGAAAGACTGTGTGGTACATCAACAAGAAGAGGAAAATTAATGACTAGGTTTTACCCACATATTGGTGTTATCATAATAAATACTACAAGATCAGCACCACCAGTTCAAAGAGAAAAGTCAAAGGGAAGGGGCCTCCTTACAAATATTAAAATGCTTAAAAACCTCCAAATGACTTTTCAGTTTTGGCAGCAGATGGCTCTTCCCACATTCTGCATTACCAGCGGTACCCAACATGTTTCTACTATTGTGTTTTCTGCCTGTAACAGCATTACTCACTCGTGTCAGCAGAAGAGACTTTCTGGATTTATTTTGTTCAGTTTTATTTCAAAATACATGAAGCTAAATCAAGCCACACAACAACCAACATCCCACCTTTATGTACTGCAGCATGCTGTATTACATTGCTCCACTGGATGGCTTGTGGCATGTGTGTCACTGAAGTGTAAAATACAGCACAAGCTGGCTTTTCAGCTGCGGCATGCTTTTGCTGAGAGACTGGAGTGTGACACACTTTCCACTTCACTGAGACATACCACATGTTACAAAACATAGCTGTCCCATCATATTTCCAGTTAGTTAATTCAGGAAGATTAGTGGCTTCTCAAGAGATTTGTTTATCTACAAGGCTTACTTGACCAGAGCTATCACTGAGGAAAAGTACATCTGAAGCTCCACTTTTCAGATCAGAATCATTGTTTCTGGTACATTCTGAGCTAGATTTTGTTCTTATGTATAACCAGCCAGTCCTTTTACACAAAAGTTAGAAACCTGCACTGACTGTCTTTGATCATTTCTGTAAATCTTAGAGAGCATAAGCAAAGACTAACTTGCCAGTAGAATACAACTGCATTTGTTAGACTTCTATCAAAGATTTCTATGGTCAGCTCATTAAGCTTATGATCGGGTAGATGCGTTTCTTCCAAAAATGTAGAATGACATGAATTTAGAGTTGTCCTTCCTGCTGAAGCAGAATTCATCACTGAAATAAACGCATGCAATTTATGTTGTAACAAATGCTACGCCGATCTTCAAGATCAGACAAGAGGGACCAAAATCAAAACTATAGGAAGTTTTCGTATATTGAGAGACACAGCCACATGTCACAGCTTAACAGAAAAACATCAGATAACTGGGAGCACGATGCTGAGAGCACATTGATACTGATGTATTTCAGCTCCAGCCAAACTTCACCAAGCACATGCAGAACCCAGAGAGAACCTCCAGCTACCTCTAGATTTTAGAAACTGTCAAGAGACATAAAACTCCGTATCAACACCAAAGGGTTTTTTTTATTCTGAGGCATTTTCTTATTGACAGTACTGTCTGACCAATGGCATATCATACGATGGCACAGTTAATTTAGGCAGCAGTTGGTTACTACAGCATATGCCCACTAATTGCATATATTTAAGGCATTATTTGTTACATGTAACAAACAATTGTATCTAAAGCTAAAAACAAGTTGGGAATCAACAGAATTCATTCTTCTGAAGCACACTACAAACCTTTTGGAAAATACAGACCAAATCTTTGCTCGGCTGTTGAGCCGTGCTCCTCTGCAATCTGCCAATGTGAAAGGGCCCAACCTGTATGTGACTGAATACTCAAGATTTAAAAGATGTCTTTACCTGCAACTGTTGACATTGCCAAAGTATTATGAAGGACCAACTATTTTATCTTGTTGATTCTTGTAACAAAATTCTTTACATTTCAGGTTGGCTTTTTTTCTTTCTTTTTCGTATTTTACCTTATGACTCATGGCTCTGACAGGCCTATTGGCACCTTCTCATCTCATATGTAAGCACCGCCAACAAAGCCAAGTTAAGCAAGCAGCTCCACGCCCGCCTGCCCCACCATCCCAACTCCCATGCAAAACCACTTTTTGGATTCGACATTAAACACAAAACCTTGTACCAACCTGTTTTATCTCAAATAGGTTTGCTGCTGGTGTCATCAACAACATAAGCAGAAGCTAAGGGGATTGTGCAGCACTTCATCACCTCTGTATTAAGTAGCCTCTGCCTCAAACTGCATGACAGCAACCATTGTAAGACGTCTTTCAGTTGCTTATGAGTCTACTAAACCTTAATTGTTTATATGCAAGTATATGGCTCAAATTACAATTTCTGAGAAGCCTGAAAACAATCCTGCTTCCAAGAGAGAATTAGAGGGTTTTAGAGTGCATATGCCTGAAGTTGAGTGGAGATAAGCTTAGATCTTATGGCTAAAGCACTTGAAAAGTGCTGTGAGCAACAAAGCCTCTAAGAAGTTCTGGTCACACCAGGTAGGCCAAAATTTTAACAAATGCCTATTAATTATATGTTCTTATTACTTCCCTGATTTACTTTATGACTTGACATTGCAGATCATGTTCTGCAGATGTGCAGAATCCTCACTGTAACTGAACTCCCTGAAAGCTGGTTTGAACTTAGGGAACAGTACCTGAAAAGAATTACTCTTTATGGAGAAGCTCCATAAATAGCAAAACAAATAGCCTGCTCTTCTTGAAACCGGCTTTAGGGTTGAGCTCCTACATAAATCGATTAACATCAAAAAAAGAGTTAGCCTACGTTACAGCCTTTCTCTCAGTGAAGCCACCGATACAGCCACTTCCTTTACTGGATCACTTTTCATGAAGTTTGGTTACAGTTAAATGCTATTATTATCAGCTACGAGGCTGACATTTCCAGGAGGAATTACAATTGCTAAGGAAAGGCACACAGAAATACTGCATTCTCC
Organism: Psilopsiagon aymara; assembly: GCA_024733675.1. Classification (NCBI taxonomy): domain Eukaryota; kingdom Metazoa; phylum Chordata; class Aves; order Psittaciformes; family Psittacidae; genus Psilopsiagon; species Psilopsiagon aymara. Next base: position 35,377 of record JANRGW010031776.1, on the reverse strand, counting down.
CCAAAGAAAGAGTCACATAACACAGCAGATGCTGAAATAGGAGATACTGTCCTTCAAACTGTGCAGGCAAAATCTATTAAAACATTTAGTGCTGCTTTATTGATGCCTCATATGGAAAGTGAGGTAATTATACTGAACAAATACTCTACTAAGAATTTAAATCACAATTAATTGTAAAAACAACTTAGTGAGCAGCCATCCAAAAATGTGGTAAGGGGTCTCCTCTGGTGATATTCTGAATCTATTGCTAATTAGAATTCAAAGAAAGAAGGGATTAAGCAAGCTCTTTTTTTGAGACCATACCTTACGCTTTTTCACCAAGGAACTTCCTAAAGCTCCATTCTGAATCACTGAAGAAAAACTCCCATTATGAATTTTAAGTTATTTGTAAATTTAAAATTTTAAACCTTCCAAAATATATTAATTCTGCTTCAAAAAACAGGTCAGAACTAAAGAAAAGGAATAATATATCAGATTTTTTAATAGATTCCTCTTATTCTATTTTTATTGCCTTTTTCCATACTTCAGAGATTTAAAAGAGTCTAATCCAAACACGACTGCTTGAGCTCAGCAAACTCCCTTGATGTTTCCTCTGTGTATTAAAGTATTATTGAAGGAAAGAAAGAAAAGAAAAAGGACAAGAAGGATTTCACAGAGACAACTGTAAGAGAGAAAAAGGTATTTAGTAACAGATGCAAAGTTCAAATACTGTCAAGTTGTAGTGAATTACTCCAGTAGTAGCAATTGTGTAACAATACAGATACAAGGGCTGCAAGTTAATGCAACTTGCAATTAGCTGCTCAAACTAGGAGCATGAAGTGACAGCCACTGTTCAGGAAAAATAAGACACTAAATAGCATATTTGAATCGTTTGAGAACTCAGTATCTGGTGGTGCTCATATCCTCAGAAAAAGAGAACAAGTTATCCTGAAGTTTCTGACTATTTTGTAACGTACTTTAAATCCTTCTTTACAGTATATAACATCGAAATAACCCTAGAACACTTAAGAAAATATAATCCTCAACTGTTCTCTGGGTCTTTGTCACATTGATTTATAACAGTTATTCCTAAGACAGACAAAAACACCCAGATGCAAACAATTACTCTATTTTTGTAGGCAACAAGTGAGGTGGGTGGTAACTGAGAAATCTCCAAAAATCCTGTCACAATATTCCGTTTTTTCTTAAGTAACCCTCATCACACAACAAACGCTCGCCACATCAGAGACTTTCCAGGGCCTGAAGGGCCACTTTGATTCCAGACCGCTGCAGGCATTAGTGGGGACGTAATTAGGGTAAAAAGTTCAACCACAGTTCCATGTCTAGAGCGCTGCCAGAAATAAATTTCCTCTCATTCACTGGTTTCTACTGTACCCTCCCTGAGAAACATATTGAAAACACATTTATCTTTGTAGAGTTTGTTCCTCTTCTAATTAACTTTATAGCGTTTACAGTATTTAATAATTTAAAGTGGAATTTAAAGTGGCCCTGGAACCAGCAGCACTGCCTGTAATGGCGCTGTACATTATCTTTTCCCTGTAGTGCTGCTTCTGACAAGTTACTCAAGGAAGGTATGTGCTCCAGCTGGTTTTATCTAGCTGCGCATTTAGCAAACGGCTACTTCCTTCCCTCCATCTCCTCCCAGTATCATTACACACACGGGGGGTTGGAACAGCAGTAAAATGAAACTATGCCTCAGCTCGGAAATCTGCTCTCCCAAACCTCCAGCTATCCCAAGGATCATTTAGAAAAGGTTTATCTTTTTACAGCATAATAAATCAAAGCTTTAGAAGGTCAAAATTACCCTTATTTCTCACCAACTGGTCAAAGTTTGACCCCAAATACCCATTTTCTTTCTTCCAGTTTTGATCCAAGACTAACAGTTTATTATAGTTCAGAGGTTATTTCTCACTATAGTTCACTCAGACAAACATTTGGGATATCAGAACACCAAATCTTTCCTACCCTTGTATTCACAAACAGAAACACTACTTTACTCCATTCTCATCCTAATCCGTGAGAAAAATTCACAGAATTTCCAGTAAAAATTACTGAAATATTGCAAAATTAGTTGAAGTACATTAATATAATAATAGAAACTAGTTATAAGAAAAAAAATAAGGTTCTGAAAAGCTCTGAGATGAAGAGCGTTGCTATCTTTAGCACATAACAATCAAATTGAACATCACTAAAAGGAATTTAAACTACCTTATTCAGGGGTTGCATCTCTCAGAATCTTAAAAGCTACCACACAACCTGTTGAGACTAAATGTATTTGCCCTACAATAACCAGTGAGGAGGATGTTTCTCATCTGCCAGAAGGGAAGCAAATGCTTGCAAGGCAGTTGACAGGACAGCACACTTTCGCAGTTAATGCTGCTTTACACGCCTTTCCAACAGTAAGAGCCTTTGGGACTCCACGCCTCAGAGGTAACAGAAACGAGAGGGCTTTACTCAGAGGGGTCCTCCTATACTTTTTAGGGCATAACCAGTGGCACTAAGTTTGCTCTCTAGAAATTCAAACTTACACAGCTTCGATAGTCTTCAAAAAATAAGGCTGGGGAGAAACAAAAAATTAATTTTGCACGGTCTTCAATAAAAGACCACAAATATTTAACAGATTTCATTAAATCTACTTCATGGGGTCGAATACAACTGAAAAACCACAACCATCACCCAACGCATTTTGATGTGTGATCTGAAAAAAACCCACGCTGTAGTTTATCTTGACTGGATACACCCTTTGCACACTCAATCGCATGATTCAGGCTCTGGCATAAGCAGGTGAGTCCAAGGCACATCCGCTGCATTTGCAATGGCATTACAGTAAAAATATTTCAGGAAGAGGTACTCGGAGCAGTGTGAGAACTGCGAACAAGAACTTCATTCATCATTGCTGATTTCCTTCTCTTGGGTGATCCCTCCAGAAGGCATTGCTGCTTGTCTTTGACAAATCATTTCACAGCTAGCTAATTTTAAACATTAAAAGCCACAGACACTTCGAACTGGACATTGCATTTTAGGATTAACCAGTTACTCTGGCAGATAAGGAAGGGGGTCATGCCATTTTAAATTCTGAATGTGAGAAAATACAAACGCTTTAATGGAGTTGTTTCTATTCTTACTCATGTAAAGCTGCTTCCTACCTAAACCTTAACACTCCCACAAACACATTCCTGAGTTAAACTTGTGTTAAGGTTGGTAAGTTTTAATCTACAGTAGCCATGTTAATAAAGCACGCTTCCTGAAAATGTGCTGCCAATTGATTTGCCTTGTAAACTGATCGGCAGGGGAAAAAAATGCTGGCCAGCCAAAGCTACACATTTTGTCTGCTCCAACTACTCCTCCTCCTTTAATTTGCCCTTATTTCCTTTCTCCTCCCATGATTAAAAAAGATTACCTCTTGCTTCTCATGCCCTTAAATGACCCCCATCCAATTCTTCAAGTCATACAAAATTTTCCATTCCTTGACATCATTAATATCCCTTTCTGAAAATACGTGCTAGAAACCTCACACATGCACCAGGCTGGCTGCACCAGTTACTGGCCGAGATACTTTTCTCTCCATAATGCAGAAGGTCGAAAAATCTGCTGGCCTCAAGGTATTTAATCTTCTATAACTGATCTTTCGATTAGCTAAACTCATACAGTTACCTGATTATCATATGTGCCTGCGTACAATTTCGGCATAAATTCCTAATCTCTTATGCATCTACATTTGGCTATTTGAACAAAGGACAAGTGCACCAAAGTGTCATGGCTTAGAGAGGTGGGTTGCATTTCAAGATCTTCAAGATTTCTTTTTCCCCCATCTCCTGCTGAAAGATTCATTAACAGATTAAATAATGCTCTCCAGTAATGTGGCTGTTGGGACAAATCACTCACAGGATTTCTGCCTTCTTTGTTTTGCTCTGTTAAAACAGGGATGGGCGACAGAATAAGGCATTATAGCAAGCGAGGGAGACCACAGCTCATGGTTAAGGAGCTTTAGCAGCAAAGCTAACCTAACAAATTTCATCCTTTGTGCTCATTCCCACCTTCCTGCTACAACAGCATGCATTCCCATTGCACCTTGCAAATTTGAATGCAACTGTTTGCAAATCAGGTGACTGGAATAATCCATACCATTCAAAACTAAACTAGGTGCACCATTTCTTACTTGGATTATTTCTATCCTCTCCTTTACCATACGGTTCTACAACCAGCTGAAGTAACACAGCCCAGGGACGCAGAAAGCAGCAGCGCAGGGGCAGCAGCACAAGCGGTGAGTAGGAATTTTAAGTTGTCATTGCTGCTAGTCACTGAATCACAGCACAAAAGCCTCCCCTGCTGTAAGCCCACAGCTGTACTGATACAAACCTTTAGCTAGACCAGTATGCCTTCATTACAAGAATTCTGTCCCCTGTGTATAGTTAAGTGCTCAGCTAACAAGGAAAAAAAAATCTTTAGAACAGAAACAAAGTTTTGTAACTCATAATTAAGCATGATGGGGTAAAGACCTGAGTCATCAGAACGCTTGGCATCTGAGGAAAGGTAAATAGTAGGGTTTAAAGTCTTTACAATGTAGTCAGGAGAGGTGGTTTCGTGTGTAAGACACTGCCATCACTCATCTTAGTCTTCCCTGCCCCTACGCATGCTTCCCAACTCCCCCCCCCCCTTCCTGGCATGGTCACTTCTATTTTGTCAGCTTTCTGGTTACCTATGTTGCCTACCAAAAGGCAGGTCTGCAATTACACGCAAACCATGATTCCTTTCTTAATAATCTAAAATAAAACAAAATTATACAGGTCAATTTCCCCTTAAACTTCTCCATTAGCTAAAAATGAAGCATTTACTTAAATTTAAGATAACTACATGTTTATATTTGAGCAGAACAAAAAGTATGCAAATTTAATTTGGATCTCTCTAGTATATTCAAAGGTGTTCTATAGATCCAGTGTGTTCCTATGGTATCAACAACCCACATGGGAAACACAGGAAATATATTTCCATTTAATATACTTGGTCTTATCTAGTTATCTTCAAACTGAGTAGCTTCAAACAGCACACACTGACTGGTTCTGCCAGGCAGCTCTGTGGCCAACCCTACACGATTTTTGAGTGAAGGGAAGGGGAGAGAAATTCTGTTCAGTTCAGAGATTACTGATCTTGACGTTTCACCACCTAGAAAATTAATTCATACATAGCAAACCCCATCAATTCATTTTGTGAGTGTATAAAGCTTCATCATATCACCACGAACAAAGCATGAGGCCTTTATCAACTCCACAAAAACTAAATTTATGCAGATGTTCTTTCGTTTTTGGTTTTCCTTTAATTTGCAAATCTTGTAATCTAAGACTGAAGTTGACTGAACCACCATCTAAACCAGCATATTGGTACCAGCCAAAAAACACAATCTGTTTCCCATTTATGTGTCAAGACTGCATCCTTTTGGGGGCTGCATAAACTATTGTTTTGAAAAGATTATACAGCGAATCACATCATGGTTTGGGTTAGAAGGGGACCTTTAGAGCTCACCGAGTCCAACCCCCCTGCTAGGCATCTCAGGCATTTTACTAGATGGAAAATCTGACTTCTAAAATACAAAAATGTGTTTACTAAAAGCTAGTCAGAACCTCAGACACAAGGCAGAAGTAGACATCTTCCCTGTGAAGATACTCCCTGTGGGGATCACCCAGGATTGCAATTTGTGGCAAATCTCCCTCTACAGAATTCTTACATAAAGCAAGTGCCAGAAATTAAAAGGGCAAAGTTTGACATTTTTGACACACAAGAATTAATTTTAAAATTAATTTTTTAAAGCAGGTTCTGAACTGTGACTCTAACAAAGAAGTCAAGATTTAAAATTAATGAATATAAAATAATGTTAAGACCTTAACAGTGATACTCAAAGGAACTGAAGTTTTATCAGCATATACCGGTGCATACTGCATTAGGTCACATTACAGAGAAGATGGGCTCCAAAATTACCCAAAGTCAAATTCTAAGTTAATATAGTGTTAAATCTGTTGTGGACATACTAAAAATTAACAATATATTTCTACTCTTGTAAAAAAAATCTGTAATTCAGTAAAACATTAGGGGCTATCCGGGGTAAGCTGCTGTATTTCTAAACTACCAAAAAGATCTTTCACTGTGTAAGTAATAATGAAGAAAAATTCAGGAATTAAACATAAACCTAAACACTGACTTGAGGCAAAGATTAGCTTGCATAAAGTACTTTTAGACTCTTCTCTGTTTTATAATGAAGGAAAGAAGGGTGAGAATATCAGAGACAAAATTATTCATTAGTTTCTTTCCATTAAAACACACAGCACATTAGAGAGTGAAAAATCCTGAAGTCATTTAACACACTACTTGAGAAATTCTGGATTCCAGATTGGCAAATGTTCTACATTAAAAAGGATACCTTTCTATTCTGTTTCCCCCATTATACGCTATTTGCTTTACAGCTAAAGGAAAAAAGAAGAATTTCCTGATGGTAACCACTAATGCAGACTAGTGGTCAGAACCAGGAAATCCTGGCTCCTAACTTGAACGTGTCAATATCTCATTGATACAGACCTAAAAGATAAAATACTACTAAATGACAGTGCAGCGGATCTAGATAAAAACTCTATGCTATCAGATTCATATTATTTAATGGTTTAGCACCTTTAGCACCTAAAATTTGCTGGTGGAATTTTCATGCATGCTGAATTCAAATTTCTCAAAGATTTTTGTACGTCTGAATACATGCGCGTGAGCCCATAAAACCACAAAATATTATCAATACATTAATAAGTACAATCACTCATCTATCACACAGGACTGTGTACACAAGGTATTAACAACTCCAACACCTATGATTTCTTATAGTCAAAAACGTGAGCATTTACAGCAATTCCTAAACTGTAATGAAGACTGAACAACCTACTGATGTTTTGTAAGTCAGGTGCAAAAAGTGTTTATTCTTCACCTTCCATTCAAAAATTGAAAAACTTCAAAGCACTTTCTAGAAGAGCTACTGAAAATGGATTCTGCATAAATAATTGCCAGGAAAACCAATTTCAATTAGAGCATTGTCTCCAGACACAGCAGGGTCCAAAATTCTTCTTCCACAGTAAGTCATGGGGCCAGCCACCAAATCTTTCAAAATGCGAACCATGTCCCTTATTTATTGGCAACAGGTAACACCAGAAACTTATTTGGAAGTGTCCAAATTCCTAAGGTTGTTCCAGAAGCAAGCGTGAGCAGAGCAACCGGAAGTCAGAAACTGTCAAGAATTACTAGGGAATGTGACCAATTGATGACAGAGGCTGAAGAATTCAAGCTTCTCTTCCCTAAAATCATTCTCCTTTGGGAACGATTCTGACACATACTAGATAACAACCTGAGTGAAATTTGATTGGGAAAAAGCCAGAGGACTATGGAAGTAGCAGAAACACCTCAGGAGGTCACATCTTTCACCTGGTGTCCTAATGAGGTTAAAGAAAGAGCAGGGGGAGCTGTGCTGGTGGAAGTGATTTCTTGTGAGACCATGTATTTCAAAGATGAGGACACTGGCCCTATTGTCCTAACCATGTCCAATCTCATTTAGTTTATATTAAAGAAAGACAATGTAGTTTAATGCATCAGTGTAATGGGCTGTGCATTGGAAGACTTGGATTCCACTTTCGGATTTGCTTTGAGTCTAAAGTTGCCTTTGAGAAAATCATTCAGTCTTTCAGACACACAGTTTACCTTTCTGTTCAACAAGAAATATTTTTGTGTCAGTACTACACAATTTCACTCATCATTTCACCTGCCATTTCAGTAGACAGAATAGGCCTCCTATTCCCCACACATTTTCAGTAGTGTGCTGACAGCTGCACGGTTTCATGCCATAGCCAGCATGATCTCCAGAGTAGGTGAGATGTCTGTAGTGAATATATCAAGTGCTTTGGAATAAATGCTCTAGAGTAAATGTAGTATTTTATTCAGATACATGATTAAACAAGGTGTTTTATCTGTTTACAAGCATTAAGATACACAGGAAATGCTGTTAAACACAAAACCTCAAGTTAAGAGCAGAACTAAAATTGTAACTTGTAACACAGCTATTTTAGTGGTCTACAAAAACTCTGCTTTATGCATAACAACCATTATAGAAATGTAATAAAACGCTCTATGAATGTAACAGAAAAAAAGCAAGTGTAATGCTTGAGCCAATATAAAAGAGTGCAACTCCAGATGAGGGCAAACTATCACTAAACTCAACTCTAAAGCTAGTGACGAAACAGGTAATTTGCAAGGACTCCTTCAAAAGTCATTTGCAATGAACGGTAAACACAGAAAAATGTGTCAGCATTTTCTGTTGAACATTCACCACCATGAGCAAACTTGTTCTTTATTAAATGGGTACATGAGAGCCTGTAACACAGTCACCTTTGTTTTGAATGATGTGCTAGCCTTCTGGTCACAGTGGAAAGCCTGATTTAAAATCTTCTATTTGCAGATATTTAGCTACTTGTAAATAGTTACACAAATCAATCCGTTCATTTTGAAAATGTAATTTTCAAATGCTTTGAAAAAGCATTTATTTGTAGAAAAGCAGAAAGCACCAATAATTTGAATTATTTTCATTAACTGAGTAATAGAGCAACAGTGAAAGTAATGAACCTTATGGTCTGTTCATTTCTCAGATATCTCAGCTAAAGCAAGGGTATGAAAGAAAGTGAAAGTAGTTTTTTTCCACCCATCATGTCCTTTATGTATATAAATACACTGGATGAAGACAAACTCCTATGAAAGCAGTATTTGCATATCCAGTTACATGCACTCTTATTTAGAAAAAGTTACTCTTGAGATTACATCCACTTACAGGGCAGGGGAAAAGGAGAATAGTCACCATGAACAGCTTTGCAAGTTGTAAATACATCAATAGAAAGACACTTCACTCTTCTGCCTACATGGTTTTTGGTTTAAATGTTTAAGGCAGGAAACATTAATATTCCAGTTTAACGCAGTACTAATACATTCAGAGAAATGTACAGAGACTTCATAGTCCTCTTCCACACCCAGAGCGATTAAATACTTAACTCAAAAAGGTGCGGCACAGAGTTAGTCTTACAACTACATGAAGATTTACTTCAACTGCTTAGCCTTTGGATCACTGCGTAGAGGATTACCCTCCAGAAGCAAATATTTTCCTGTAGGTATAGATACAAATCCTCTGCATTGTTTTTATCAACATATTGAACATCTTAATGCCCTCTTTTGTAAGAAAAGCAATACAACAGTGCTGTCCAGAGAGCACAAGACCAGACAGTTAACTTACTTTTCTAACTCAAAGAAGCAGACTTGAATTGTATTTTGCTAATAAGAAATGAATGGCTGTAAAATGAACTTGCTGGGTGCTTGTAATTCATAACTGCTGCTTGAAAGCATCTTTTAGCTACTTTTTAAGACACATTTTTTAAGAGATTGCTTTAGACACTTCTCAATAATAATTCTGACCAGGATTAGTATCAGAAAAGGCTACTCATACAGTTCCGATTACACTGAGACAAAACAAATTCAAAGCACCACTTCGGCTATTTTATATCAAGAGTCTCTATTTTTTACTACTTTTGAAATGTTTAAGTCATAGGCAAATTTGTGCTGACACACTGAAAAAAGTTTCAAAGCACTCCACAGCGTTATGCCATGAGCAAAACAGGAACAGAGCTTTAAAGATGTAATCTACTGGAATTTTTTAGATGACATTACAAGTGACACATAAGACTTCCTTCATGAAAAACATCCTTACCCACAAGATCCAATGCTTTTGCACACACCAAGTAGAGGCCGCTTCTCAGAGAAATTATCACATTTCTGAGCACCTAATAAGAGGAAACAAAGAAAAAGCAAATCACTATAATCAGTTTGTGTTACCTTTCAAAGTGCAGGTGTGCATGCTGTGGGGGCCTAATATTTTGGAAGGGTATTGCATATATAAAACAAAACTAACAGCCTGTACAAGATTAGTGATAGAAATACAAATAACAGGCAGAGCCAAGAAAACTGGAAAAACTGTCCTTGAAAGAAATGGCAATGAGTAACAAAACAAGCAGCAAAGTCTTGCTAGGATTTTGGAGTTATTTTCCTACTCCCTTCAGTTGGGGTTAAGGGTTCTGGAACTCTAAACAGGCAATTCTTGCTCCCTTTTCATTGTTTTAACAAAGCTGTCTGTAGTAAGACTGTCACCAACTCTGGTGACACATACTGGGTTTCCATTTCTTCTACTGAGGTGTAAGTGGAATGGAAGAGTGTTAACCGCAAAAGTGCAGCGTAAGCGCAGCCACACTCTGGAGCACCTGGCGAGCTGGCTGCCAGTCTCTGCAGAGAGCACACCCATGCTTACAGCCTAGCCCTGGCCTAAGGAAATACCAGATTCAATTCAGAAGAGTCCTCAGTAAGTTCTGCCACCAAGCAATTGAAGCCTTTAAGAAAGCAATTTCCAGCGAGACGCAGTGCCTGCAGTTCACTCAAAGTGAAAGCACAGCTCTAATGCTAAATTCCATCTACTTTTCAGGTCAGCTAATGCTAAATTCCATCTACTTTTCAGGTCAGCTAACACCAGCATAGCCTCACAGCAGTGTGGCATGGGCTTGTCCCCTGCTCTAACGGAGAGGCTGAGACAGTTCTGCCTGCCATGGATCCATGCATGCCCCCACTGGAGCTGGCAATGAACGAAAACCAGCTCTACACCTTCTCAAACTGCAGTCACACCTTCAGCCAGAGCCATCAAACTGTTAAATACGCCACATTTCTCAAAATGGGGGTTCAAGTTTTGAAAACTTTGTGTTACTGCTACCTAACAGAAATAAAACTGAATACACAAAAAAATACTGCTTCTACTTGTGAATAATATTTGACTGAATACCAGGGTATGCTGCTACCCAGGTTAAACAATAGATTAACAACCACCACCACCACCACTACTCCTCATTTTCCTTCAGCCTTTCCTGTTTTTCCTCTCAACCTCTGCCTTTTTAATTATCTATCTATAGGTATTTATGTGTATGGTGAATAATGGAATTGTACTTTTTTTTCCTCCATTATACACCAAACCCTTTGATCTATAAAGAATATAGTGATACAGCGTGTTCAAAATTCAATTCACAAACAGAGGTGTACTGCACTAAATCAATTCTTCCAAAAGGCACAACAATTAACAATATACATTTTCACATAACAGACCCTGTTAATTATTAATAACTCCGGTACTTGGAATTAATTTGTAACAAAAACTGTTCAGTGTTCTCATCTGTACAAGGAGAAGTCTTCCCTCCTACACATTTGGGTATTTATAAAGTCAAATGGGTCCCATCAATAACTTCACCATCAACAATAGCTTTACAAGTAACTTTAACCAGACAAATGTATTTTTCTTCTATTCCTATTATTTCAAGGCCTTTTATGAGTCACACCTGTACTGTATGTACTGACCTGTGAATTGATAAATGAAACATATAGTTTTGTTAAGAACCTGGCAACCAATTTGTTTTCTTCGATACAAGTAACAGATGAACTCCACTTGTTTCCCTTCACTTAGCTAGTCCCTCAGCAGTAAGGGTGAAACGCTGACTACCAGGAGTTCTGACGTTGACTTAAGCAGAGCCAGGATTATACCTTAAGTATTTAACAACACTTTGGTTTTGGGGTTTTTTTTAACCAGGACATATTAGAGACATGATTTCAGATGTTTCTTTATGCTCTAGTTCCAAGTTTAATGACAAGGGGGAGCACGGGGAAGGAGGGTGATGGAGAGTACAGAGAAACAACCGTACAAAAGGAATGCCTGTTTTTAATACCTACAACGGAGAGCTGCAAAATTTGTACAAGAGGTGCCTAAAGTTCTGATTTCTGAATTAAATGAGGCCCCCATTTAAAAAAAAATCCATTTTCTACTTCAAATACATACTCTCAGAATGTAAATATTAATGTTGCAGAAAAGGATCATTATTTTGAGGACTCTGCAGGGCATTAAATCAGGTTAATAGCAGCCCCATTCATGCGATTGCAAAAAGCAACATGCGTTGATCTCCGCAATGCTTAATGGAGCCTGCAACCCCTTCTAGTCCTGCGGTGGGGTTTAATCTCCCAGGTTACAGTGGATTAATTTTCATTTGTAGAATTGTGTTTATTTGCATGTGCGATGCGGTAACACTGCACATACCTGGCTCCACACACAGTGTTTAACAGAGTGCAGGGGGGTGATGGAAACGAAAAAACAGCCAGCTAAATCCCTCCAATACAAACAGTACTGAAATCCTGTCGCAAAGACTTTTTCCTAAATTCCTTTTATTCTAAATCCTTTTAATTCTGTCATATAGCACTACAGCATTTACAAAAAGCTGAAAATCCTGACAAATCACACAATTAAAGTAATGAAAACTGCCCATCCTGCCAAGAAGGCCTCACCTTATCTACAGCTCCACTTAGCCAAATGATACACGCTCTTTAACAAAAATCAACAAAACAACTAACTTCAGTTAAAATGCTTAAAATTGAAAAAAAAAAAAATCTCTGGCTAAACGAAGTTTCATACAAATCATCATGCAGAACTTTATGGAGGCAAAAGGTTATCCACATATAAGCTCAAAGCAGCTTATGTACTGTACTTCTGATGAAACTGTGAATAGCTATCTCTTGGGCCTCCTAAGGCCTCTCAATAATGCCAATCATAATAGTAACACAGCAGCAGCACCTCTTTCTGAAGAGCAAAAATGAAATCCCAGTGATTTCCACAGGAACTCCAGAATTATTCAAAACTGCACGAAGTCCCCTCACTTCCCTTGAGTAATAAATGCACTGTATAAATCTTAAATTCTGACCAATGTAGCAATAGTATACATGCACGGTAGAGTATATTTGTCTACTATGTAATTGCACTGATCAAGTTCCATCACAGCTATTTAGTAACAGTGCATCTCCTGTTCAACTAAATTCCTCTTATTTCTGTTACTTCAAATTGTGTTGCATTCGTGGTCCTAACCCACAACAGTGTAGTAGCCATCCAGTACCTGGAAATACACTAGGACACACGGCTGGCATTCCCTGTGTATGGTTTCCACTCCCTATTTTGCTACCTTTTTTTGAGGGGTGGGGAATCTTTCCTAACATTTCTTCATCACTACCATTTTGTTTCTGCTTTTTACTGAACACAAATGCAAAAAAGCATATGTGCTACTTGAAACAGATGCACAGAGGCTGGAGTCTGTCCTAAAAATAAGAGTGTGAATTCTCCTCAGCTTCAGGGTAGCATCTCTAAATGCCCTTTTTTCCTGCACAGATAAGCTCTAACTGCGATACTCAGTATCACATCTGACCAATGACGCTGCTCCTGCTGTCCTCACCCCAGAACTTCAGGTGCTCCTTCAGGATTAATGCTCCAGACCGTGACCATCACATGATTCCACATCCTTTAACTCCCAGCATCACCCAGACGTGTCAAGTTTCAAAGTCCCTCTCTGGTACCTGCATTCTCATGCCCATTTCTCACATCCTCCAGAAGTTATTTCCCTAGAACCCCCTTCAATTCCAGCTGATTTTCATATCTAGTGCTTCCTCAGCCACCCCACTCTCCCACTTCTGAGACAGGACAGCAACGTTGCAAGAAACAATGGTGGGAGAACCTTGGGCAGTTCTATCAGACACACAGCTATGAATGTTTATAGAAAGTTGGTTCTTCTTCTGCACAGCACCATAGTTTTGTTCTCTAATAGCTACATAGCTTCTATATGAAAAAGAATTACAAGATGACCTTGAAACACACTAGAGATCAATGTTTCTAGAGTCACACATTAATTGAAGACAGCTAGAAATACTTCATTTTTATTAAATCTTATATGAAATAAAAAAAAGAATCCTTAAGAGATGCGTCACTCTAATATGGTGTAAGTTTAAGGTGTATTGGTCTAAAGCACTGATGTGGTGTGGTCAGGACTGCAATCCTGGCCTATAGGTCAGTCCACACATCTTCAAATAAATGACTACTTTTAAATGTCATGCTACAAAATTCTTCCATGTATCATCTATAAAAGGCTTTCTTGCTATGCTTGAGAATTCCATTCTGTAATTTCTATAATCCATATGCATTAGCATTCATTATACCACAACAACCCACATAACCTTACAAAATACCCAACTGAAGCGTACACCTGCACGACTCACACCAATCTAAACCAAGCTACCAACTGCTACTGCTTGTTCAGCTTGTAGGGCTAGTTCTTCTGCTACACATACTATGCAATTATTCTGGCCTTCAGGGAATTCAAACCACTAAGCCACCCAAGTGGTTGAATATATACAAAACACACATCTGCCTTCCTTTAGAAAGTAACCTAAATATTATAGTTCTTTTAAGTATACCTGCACATAAAGCTAAGTCAGCTTTTGAGGTTCCAGTTTTATTTCACCAACATCAGAGATGTAAGTGGAGGAGTACAGAGATCAATCTGTTGCAAACTTTAAACTTTCAACAGTTTTAGATTTTCAAGTGCAAAACTTCGGTGTCCCAATTAATTTCAGCTTTTCATATTAATTCTAGTTTTCAACCCTTCATCCATAAGGTTTCTCTGGGTCTTTGTAGTTTCAAACATAATACCTCTGATTTCTTTCCTTTCTTATTTGCTTTTTTCCTCCACATCAGTCAATTTGACTAAGCAGGTAAATTCACTGAGAGATGCAGGACTATTATGTCATCTCTTCTGCAAGCAGCATAACCTAGAAAATGGCCATCAATTAATTCAGTTCACTGGAGGAATTTATTTTCATAATGCTGAGACATGGAAATAGGTTTTACAGACAATGACTGATCTAAACTTCAACACACAAGCCTGTCATCATATCCGCTTTAACCATGAATACCACACACAATGCTATTCCTGCAGCCATTCCTGGTTTCTCGATAGACTTTTAGACTATGCAAGCCTGCCTTAATAAATGCGATAGCACAAGGCAGAAAGCAGGTATGTGGCCAGGGTTTAGAAAAATGACCTGGGACAAGTAATGACAAATGGGAGGCTGCATACTGACTCATTTCGGAAAGAGCAATACTGTGATTTTGCAGGAAAAAGAATAGCAAAGCTAACTGAAGTAAAGGCATTGTTTCCTTAGCACTGATTCCAGAAGTGTATCGGCAAGAGACCTCAGAACAAACTCAAAACACGGGAGATTTTTAAAGATAGAAGAGCTCTGAATCTTTCCCGTTAGTGACTTTGTAGGCCAGGAACACACAAGTGCCACAGAAAAACCAAGTAGTATCTTGAATGTTTCTATAAATAGCACAGAAATGTTAATCAAGAGAAAATGCCCAAGAGAAATGTAGGAATATCCAAGACAGAACACTTCACACTATATAGAACTCAGGATCCTTTCAATTCACCATCTAGAGAGAGTGGTGAAAAACTAGAAAACATGTGGAACAAAGAGTATGAGTAATTAGGTTAGAGTGGCTATGTAGAACCATCAGGTATTGCGTGAGATGAAGCCCAATACATAGAACTCGAGCAGTAGCGAGGACATCACAAATCTGAATCTCGTAAAATGGAGGAGGGAGTTAATCCACCCTGACTTTTGCTTGGTCTCCCATTATTACTAACTACAATGATGTTACCAACCCTGGTTTCCTCTTCACAGAGAACCGGAGCTAAATTTAACTGGCAGAGTTCTAGCTTCATTTTCTATCAAACAATTAATATTTTCTCCTTTCTAATAACCACAAAGTCCTCATTTGTCTACAAAGACAACTCTATACGTTTGTTTTGCCTGAAGAGACAGTAAAATACAGAGCCCAGCAAACCAGGCACCTGTAGAGATCTAAATCAGTACTAATCACGACCACAGCATACTGATCTGAAAGTGAAGAACTAAGCAAGTTAAAAGCTGTGCCAACCAGCCAGCTCAGCAGATAAAGCAGCATGCGGCTCACGAAGTGCCAGTCTTTAGTATTCTTATTTCTAAGACTGACAGTGTCCAGAGATGTTCTCATATTCTTTATCTCTTCTCATAAGCTCAGAACCTGGTCACATTGAAAACCTTCAGTCTCCAAAAAGGCTATTTATGTTGCAAGCTGTAGTAAATAATCTAAGCTGTATCTACCACTGAAGGCAACAGTAACTCTGTTAAGAACACTGTCCAGAGAGAAGAGTTAACTTCTACATTTTTCAGTGTTATTTACAGCAATCTCTCCATTCTTTCTGGACATCTTATCCAGGCTGCAGACCAACCGTGCCACGGGCACAGAGACATCAAAGTGCTGCAGAGCTAGGCCAGGTCAGGACTTGCCTGGTTTGTTGGCTCAGACAAAACCCTGCCCGAACATTGCAGTACAGCTGCCAGGTCAGAACAGTTCCAGGAGCCATTTCACTGCTCTAGCATGGCACAGAGCCTGAACTAATAAACCTTACCAGATCCAAGCTGGCAGTGTGCAAGGCCAGCTCCTGATACTGCACCACATCCCTGCTACTAGGGCCACTTATAACCTGCTAAATCAGATTTGAGAAGCTTTCCCTTGCAATAAGCCTGCATGAAATAAGCCTGTATGAAGCAAGTCTTTCGAAACAATGCTTTATTATGCTATGAAGCACATGATGCAGCAGAGGATCTAACATCAAAGGACTGTAGTATTTTAACAAAATAGTTGACAAACTATTAAGTTCTGCTACTGCAAAGTCACTAAGTTAAAACCGTGAGCTTTCCTTTCACACCTGGGAATGAGCTTCTTATCACAAGCTAAGATCGAGAAACAGGAACGTGCCAAATCCATCCACCAAGAGTCCTATTTTCAATAATTCCCTTTTTACAGCTTTACAGTAAAATAGTGTTTGAGCCTACTGATGGTAATCAGCTTCTCCTTTACAAATTCCTTTTATTTTGTTCAGAATCATTAAAGCTCATGTGTTAGTTATCTAAGGCCTCTTATTACAGCTTGACTTTTATCTGATTCCAGATACTGGTCAATGATACATTCATGCACTTTTAATCAAAGATTTATTTAAACCAAGCCATGTAAAAAGAGATCAAAACATGTTTTTAAAAGGTTTGGCTTAATTTAATATGAGCTAATTTGAATAGTTTTCTAATGTAACAACTATCATTGTCAGATGCTAAATATATGCAACTTAGAAAGAGACAGTAACTGCTTCAAGGAGTTCAGAAGCAGTGTAACTTACTGTCCTGGGTTCTCACAACACTTAATAGACTGAAAAATCAGAAGGCACTATTTTCCTAAGAGAAAGAAGTCAGAACCTATAGGTTCTTTGATTAATTTACATCATTTTCATTTCTATATACACTTTCCTTTCCCCCTTTTTCCCTTTGAGAGGGGAAGGGGCATCGACATCCATTACTTAATGACACACATAATAGCAAAAAACCCCATAGCTCATCAGGAATTATGCCATGTTCCCATAAACAGAATAAAAGGCACAATATGCTTACAAAGTACTTTGCTTTAAGTTATTTCAACCTATGACAGAGTTCCAGAACCACATATACTCACACTTCTCCTATTCCTCTGCTTAGGAAATTATATGAAATGTGCCATTTAATCTTTAAATTTCTTCATTTACTTTCTTTGAAACACTTCATATTATTATGATTTACTATGTTGCTCATAATTTAAACAATGAGATTTTAGGGTGCAGTTTTTCAGTTCACTAAGCAATTCGTAATCTACTACTAAAATTTGGAATCCAGCATAATACCAAAATGCCTTGGTCATACATTTCAATCACAAAGTAAAACACAGCAACCAATTTAAAGTGGAAACGCTACTTGCAGCTGTACAGAAGAGCTTGCACACTTGAAGTTACAGGGAGCGTAGATAAGATAAACGGTGCTGAAACCAAGAACGGCCAGGACACCAACAGATCTTAAGCCTTTAAGGAGTCTACAATTAGATTTTGTGTTTGAATTGAACAGTGTCATTTTTAAAGGGATTTGCCTGTTTATGCATAGCTGCTTACATTTTGCAGCAAGCTCTTCCAGGGGCTAGCTCAGAATCTCTGAAACAATCCAGTTCAAAAACTAAGCATCTTGTCTTAGAACTTGATAAAACTGTATTGAAGAGAGGAGGTACTCATCAGAACACAAGGGATCGTGATAGAAGTTCAACCACAAAAAAGGTCAAACTGCTTGAATAAACTTTGCATGAATTAAGCAAAAGTTTTACATAAACTAGATGCTAGAACCACCTCAAGCCCCAGATTCCATTCTCTCATTACCTTTACTGGAGCGGAAAAGAAGCCTTTTTTAAAAGCCTCAGCACAACTGCTAAACTTGATGCATGCAAGAGTAGACTACTGAAATCATTTCACAGTTTAGAAAATACTTAGCATTTTCTTCCTAATTAAAATATTAAAATAATCAGAAAAGGACATTTTCTCCTTGTACAAACTGCATTACTTGGATCAACTCCTTCTTGCATTGTTCTACACACATTGCTTCAGCTCCTGAAAGCTTAACAAAAACATACTATCCTTCTAAAGAAGGTAAGTGCATCCCACTAAGAACAGACTTTATAACACAACAGGAGATCTGAATAGATGTTAATAATTTCTAGATCTGCTGCTATCACTGACCACCATGCTATTAAAAAAAGTAATTTGAATGTTATAGCAATAAAATATTGATAATGTTTTCAAATAGAAGCATTAACATCTCTGGACTGATCTCTGAGCACAGATACACCTAGATATCCTCTGAGCTACAAAGGAAGTAGCATTAAAGCTAAAATGTGAAGATGAAAGAGAAGAAAGCACTGGATTACAGAGTAGGAGAAAAAAAGAACTAACTAATACTTGTAGAAAGTTATTATGAAGGTGACACTTTAAAATTCATGGGAAAATCTACACATCAGGTTATAGCAATGATCTGGACAAAGATGTGTACAAAAAGAGATACACTTAATTAAAATCCATATAAATCTATACTTACTGATTTGGGGAGCTGGTAAGATCCGTGCAGCTCGAACTGGACCATGGCGGACAGAAAAGAGCTCTTGAGCTTCACCACTGATCTGCAAAACACACGCACTGTGACCATACAATGTAAAAAAGGTCTATATACCTATAAATATACATAACATATATACTCAGTATGTAAGCAAGTAGGTAGAAAGACATTACACGACAGGTAGGTAACAAAATAAGTTGGCTTTCTAACCAACCATCCATAATTTCTATAAATAAGAACATATATTACAGGTCTTGGATTTCAACACAATTACAGCACCAAAGATATGTGCCTCTAACAACACATACCTCAGACTGTGTGAATGAGATTCTAGCACTGTCTACTCTTAATAACTACACCTGTTTTAAAAGAAACAAGACTTGAAGTTGTCTACTGAGTAAAATTCACAAGAATTCAAGGAATCTGAAAGACAAGCATTTATTGTGCATAGCACATGATCCTAAGAAAAACATGAACTAACCAATGATCAGGAGTGGCAAACACTGGTGGTAAGGATGAGAGAATTTGATACAGTGGTACTTGCCTTATCCACTAGGTGTAAAAATTATGCTTAAAAATGGGGGGAGGGAGGGTTATACTAATTAGGTTTGTCACTAATGGCAGCCTTGGAAAGATTAAACCAGAAGTTCAGAAGAATTTCCAGACTTCCTGTAAATGGTCAGTCAGAATGCATTTTCATAACTGCCTGGTAATGGATCCGACATGGAATGTCAAACTTGGAAAACAGCAAACATTATTAAGATAATTTCCATATAAGTAACAACTTTAAACAGATGTAATGAGACTAAGATCATAGCCAAAATGTTGGCATAGTTTTGCCAAACAAGCAGTTTACAGTATCAGATGAGAACACAATTTGGAACAAGGTTATTATCAATGAATAAACTAAATGCAAGTTTACTTTTTCAAACGTCATTTTATGGCTGCTCCCATTTCTCTCTGCACTTCAGCTAACACGCGCAAGAAGTTAAAATCCTACTACTGTTTGACCAAAAAAACCTTAAGTGTAGCACTTCTGACTCTTACCTTACTTCCAATCTTAATCCAAGCCTCCTTATTTATTACCACTGTTTCAGATAGCATGGGCAGAATGAAACATACCCCACTGAAGCACAAGTCTTTCATAGGATTACTCTGAATACACTTTACTACAGAGATAGCCCATCCTCTGTATGCTGTAAGCAAACACAGAATGCAGTAAACTACTGATTTTCCATATTTCGCCTGGAGTAGCATTCAAGCTACACAAATATAGGGAAACAACATCGTCAGCCATTCTAGAGCTGCTGACAGCTAGCAGTTCCACACTGGTATGACCCAAGATTACTGTTAATGATGTGCTCAGAATTATTCCTAACAGACACAACATTTTTAAACCATAATCAATATGAGAATTAATCCCTAAGTCTTCTCTGCCCTTAGTTTATTAGGTGGATGTTCCAATCACAGCAGATTCTCCTCTTTCAGCTAGCAGCATCATCAGAACAACATACAACATTTCAGTACCTCAGCTTTTGCAAAACAATTTTCATTCTCCCTCAGGGACAGCCAGAAGCCCCTGCTCTGAAGAGCTTGCTGACCAGATTCCATCCCAGACAAAAGGACGATGATCAGAAATCAACTCAGTAAAGGTTTGCTGATTGTAACTGATGGTGCATTTGGAGTGCAGGGTGGAGAAAAAAAAAAACCCACATGGATAAAACACCTGCATGCAGAAAAGACAGCTTGGAAAAAAAGTAGAGCACAGCTAAGCAGAAAATGAAAGAAATAAGAGACACAAACAAAGAGATGAAAAAAGATTAAGGCAGCAGCATCTTTTCAAAGCACACCAGCTCTATGAAAAAGGAATGGAGGAAATGGAGAAGAAATAAAAGTATAAGGCTTCGGAACTATTGTTACTGGCAATTAAATAATTTTTCCCCAAATCATGAAAATGCTGCTTCACATGTGTACACACCTCAAGGGCTATGAAGGAAAACAAGAGGGAAAAGAACTAGCATAACAAAAGTATGGAAGAAGTGATTCACATAAAAGAATCCAACCCAATTCAGTCACCACCTTCTACTTTTTAACTATGCCAGCACATCAGCTCTAACTCCCATCTACTTCCAATAAAGTTATAGTCCCAAACCTAAGATACACCAAGAAGTCCAAACCTTCTTAACTCACTTTCTGCTATTAAATATACTGAACTCCAGAAAGCACATTTATTCAGCCTGTGATGCCAAGACCTGGTAAAACTTAAGGTTGAGATTTTCAAAGAAAAACCTAAAACATACAAATCCAAATCCCGTTTATTGGTACTCCAGCACCTAACATGAAAATCCCAGCCCAGCTCTTTTCATGCATAAAATGCTTTACTTTTCAATAATTATAATTAATTACTTGAAAGGTGACTATTTTATCATTTTATACTGGGGGGAGAGTACAGAAAGAAATGTTAAACTAACCAAAGCCAGAGCACCTGACAGTGAAAAAGATTATAGGCTGCCAGCTCTTGCTTTGAGACCACTGCAATGTTCAATACTGTAGTGGAAGAGGTCCTTTCCTCTCAGTTCCTGTAGGATTTTTTTTTCCAGGAAAGGGGAAACTTTTTAGAATTAAGAAATAAGCAAGAAAAGGTTCAGATAACTTCAGCCATCCGCAGAGCTCAGGTACTTTGCAGTTGCTGGTTCCTGGGACACAAAACCCAGCTGATCTTAAGACATAACCCCACTGTAGACTTTGTAATGAAAATACAAAATGCCACCCAACCATCAACAGAAACAGGAAATCACAGAAGGCACTGGACGTTGTTGTACAGCTTGGCTGTTCCTCTGGTTTGCTTGGCATTGAAAAAAATGCATTAGAGCCTTAGAGTTCAAGATTTCCTTTGACTTCTAATTAACTTTTTTTAAAACACTACTACCACTGGAAGCTTCTGCTATTTGCAGTCTTATAAACTTCTGAATTAACCATGGTTAATGCTAATGCTCTTCATTTATCAATATACAACATAAAACTTTATTGCCATTGCTGAGGCCACGTGTATCAATTTTGACTGAAAGCACCATCTTCAGGGTAGAAAGATTATATAGCCTGATCTTTCTGCCAGTTGAAGCCTTATCTCACTCCTGAGACAGAAAACACAGAGAGCCAATCTTTTCTGTGAATGGGACGCTTATTCCACTAGGAACTAAACTGGGACAAGGAACTACATTTAAGAGAAGCCCAGCCCCACCACTAAATGGCTAACAACTTTGTCACTGCCAGCTTGGGTGAGATGTGGGCTGGCAAGCAGAAGTAAAAGGCTCCACATCCCATTACCGGTCCCCTGAGCTACACAGTCTTCTAAGCATAGACAAAATATAAATAGACTTCATGAATTGAAAACAGAGCTCTAAATTCTTCAAAAAGCACCTGTGAAGAAACTAGGCTGTGGCTGCCATTTTGGATTTGATCCAGGGAAGTAGCAAGTCCCAGTGGCAGCTTTCAAAGCTCTTAGAAGTTTTTCTTTCCCATTTCAAAAGCCAAGAATATTTCCAAACAGGTTTCAAGAACTGAATATTAAGCTATAGAAGCAGCTTCAGGTACTCGTTCTATGAAAGAGTGAATCCAAAATGACGGCTCCAAGCTGGTCAGATAGAACATTACAGCTTTCCCAGTGCCTCATATCAAACCACAAGCCCCAGACCTACATGGAAGGCTGCAAGCAAAGAACACGCTGATTCAGAAACCTGGTCCCCAATGAAGTCTTCATCACTCACTTCCAATAATGACAGACTGAAAAGGAAGAAGAGCTCTCTCCTCCACTTAGATGACTTGAGCTACTGCTTAAAATACGACGAGCAGAAATCTGGAGCGCTGGTTAATTTTTGATGACAGAGCTTTATTGTTTGGAACATACCAGTTTGCACCCACAAAAAATAACTAACAAAGGCAGTTTTGTTCACACTAAGGATAACTAATAGTTTCCAACCATAGAAAATGGTTTTCACATGGGGGGAAAAAAAAAGACAGAACTCAAACATACACCAAACTGAAGTAAAATTGAGCTCAAAACTCAGTGCTTGAACTCCCATGCAGCTGTATGAATAGAAACTGCTTTTATATTAGAAAGCAATCACTGAGCACTGGGTAGATATCAGGAGGCAGGCTGTCATAATATCCTGATGTATGTTTTAAATATGATAAAGATATCATGATATGATGTTATGATAATAAGCAACTGACAGATCCTGCCACAAAGTACTGTGTGATATAATTATATTGGGTTAAAGACTACTACCAGCCTCTTGCTACTGAGAGGAGAAGGAAGTACTGGAAGTAAAGGGGCAAATTTTATCCCTTTAGTTTAGAAATTCTAAGTCTGCTTTTTCATTAAAAAAACCAACTCTAATTACCTAAAGATTATAAGAACATAAATGCTAACAAAATGTTCCAGTCCACTCCAGTGATTGAATTAAGTATGAAACTACACCTAACACCTAAAATTATGACAACGCTAAGTGAACTTAAAAATCACTGACAGCTCAGAAACAGTTTTGGTTACAGTTTCCTCAACATTCTCAGTTTGCCATACACTTAGAGGAGTTCTAGCATGACCAGGCTGCAGGCTCCCTATGAAAGTCTAAAATGGAGGATGGTTCTGCATTGGTTTTAATCATTTCTACAAGAAGACAAGAATGACACAGAGAATGTTGGAAGGAGGTAGAATACTAACACTCCTCATGAGCCTTCATCTTAGCTTTGACCCCATCCAAGAAGAGCTATATGAAATGCTGTTTGAACTCTTCTGACACATCTCACCACAACCTTTTACAAAGTGTGGCACATGGTTTTTTTGCAACTGGTGTAGAGTATGATATGAGTAGAATTCATACATAAATACAACAAGCTTCCAACAGTTCTGCAGCCACTTAGTGAGTGTAAAACCAGCACATTTCTTACACACCACCAGCATCTTCCATGTAAAAAACCCAAAGTCACAGAAAATTGTTTGCATAGTTGCTTTGTTGAGTCCCTGGACATTTTCAGAGTTGCTAGGTTAGGTCATTACCATGTTCTTCCAAGTGGCTAATACAAGCATTATCAGTGGTACCCTCCATCAGGAGGAGGTCAGGATGGCAGCATACTGTGTGTAAGCAAGTAGACCTTTCGCCAGCACTAAAATGAAAAAGAATTACAAAGGAGAAAGAACTACGAAGATGACTACATTGAAAAACCCCGGCAGACAGTGCTTTTGATGAACAGGTGAGAAAACAAAATGGAACTGGCATAGACATGCCAGTCTTACCATCCATCTATACATCCACATACACACACCATCCGCTGTACAACTGCAGTTTTAACAACTTAAAAAGTACTACTGAAAGCAGCATTTAAAGAAACTTAAGGTCTAGCAGAGGAGAAATGGCAGTGTGTGATGCCATCCTTGCCCACTGAGCCCTCTGCATTCCAGAGGTCTCCACAAGGAAGTTACCTTCCATATGGGCTGACACATCCCATCAGCCTGTGGCAGTTTCATTTTACCTCAGCTTTTAAGTACTTTTTTGCTAAGTAGACATCTGTGCTTGTTATTAAAAGTTCCCTCTGGTAGTTCCTACTGTATCCAACAAAAACTTGACCATTCTTTTTCACTTGTAATACGAAACATGACATTAAGATGACTTTTCTACTTCTGAAACTTCCAGCGTACAATGAAACAAAAAATTATCTGCCACAAAACCAGCCAACATGCATTTCCCTCAACAGGAACATCTAGAACAGATACTTGGAAACCACATTAGGCAGAAACCAGTTCCAATTGTATTTGAAACATGAAACTGGGAGCAAGGGAAAAACAAATTCCAAATAAAACAAAGAACTACACTGCTCAATTGTCAAATAGGAACTTCCAGCCATACTTTTGTATATTCCCAATTTTCTCTCCACCTAGCAAGGCATATTTTAAGAA
The DNA here is from genome assembly GCA_024733675.1 of Psilopsiagon aymara. Classification (NCBI taxonomy): domain Eukaryota; kingdom Metazoa; phylum Chordata; class Aves; order Psittaciformes; family Psittacidae; genus Psilopsiagon; species Psilopsiagon aymara. Next base: position 10,455 of record JANRGW010031776.1, on the reverse strand, counting down.
CACTTCCAACCTTCCCACCCCCATTTCAAAACAAAGATCAAAGAAAAGTCATTTGGATGGACACTTTCCGCTTCTTATGCAATACAGATTTAGACACTGTACTTCAAAACCCCAGCACCCAGCAGTCCAAACATTATTCCAGTCCTTTGAAGCAGCCTTAACGGTATCTTCCATTTGCAAGTAACACTTCTGTAGTCAAAGATCTTACTCCAAGGAGATGTTAATGTGAAACCACTCAGACTGCAAAGAGACACACACTCCTGGAGGCAGACTGAAAAGGTGTTTAGAAGTCAATGTAACACCATTACGGAGAGTGTCAGCTTAGAAGCTGTCATAAACACTTCATAATCACTCAGACACAAACTGGACTGCCTGCAAGGCATTACTTTATTAAGTGCTGAATAGAGGTTCAATTGTATGAATAAAAAGCACAATGCTAGAGATAATAGCCTTACTGAGTGGGTTTTCACATAAATGTCAAACTGTTGCTTTTTCAGATTAAAAGGTTTTTAAGCTAGAGAGATGTGGGGCTTTTTTATTCTTAACTGGAATAACGGCGCTTAATTACAAGCTTAATATGCGGCAAGATCAAGAAGAAAAGTTTGTATAATACCAAAGGACACAAAAAAGCATTGTCAAGTAAACTCCAAATATTAAGTCGGTCACATAATTGCCAGATATTATTCCACTCAGACTCAGCAAAACAAATGAGATAGAAAAACATGAAAAAAAAATATCCTAAACCAAGTTATGTTCCCCCCAAGTTCGTTGGATATTTAAATCCTGCTCTGAAAACATACTTCAAATTGATGTTAAAGACAAAGCTGAGAAACCCTCCAGGATCATCTTACTAACAAAGAAGCCATCCTAGCACTGAAATTACACTAACACACATAACTTGCCAGTCAAAAGCTGTACCTCTCTGGATGTGGCCTCAGAATTTCATAGAATATACAAATGAAAGGCTGAAAACATGATGTAATGTCTCTACAGCTGACGTTGTTAAGATGGATGGCAAAATATCCCCACATTTGGCATTTTTTATCATTTCACTTGACTTCCCTCCCATTATTAAAAATACCTCTGCAAAAAAAAAAAAATTGAAGCACACTGAGAGGATGTGCCCTGCAATTTCATGCATCTTGGTTTTCTTCAAGTATTCAATACTATCACGAGCTGGGAATTATGACAAAGTGAAATGCACTGAGGGGAAAACAAAAAAAAGACAACCTGGCTGTACTGTCCTACTGAAAAAGGAGGCAACACCAAGTATTCTGTGCCTTAACCTGTGCCTAATTCAAATACAAGAAGGAAAGAAAAAAGAAACAAAACCAAAAAAGCCCTCCTACAAACCCAAACAGCTCTTTCCCTCTATGAACATACATAAGCTACCTTGTACTACGTGGGTCACAGTATCAGTAAGCACATATAAGCTAGGAAAAACAAAGTAGTTTAATTCATCGGTTGTTTGTCATCTCCATCAAATAATTTCACGTTTGCTGCACTGTACCATGGGGTACAAGCTTAAATGCAGTCAGTTAATGCAGAATAGGTTACACAGAGATAACAGGTTATACCGAGATAATTTGTTCATATACCAAAGAACTGAAGCTCTCTTTCATTCTTGCCTTCTTTATACGTGTAAGATCCCATCCGACACAGCATTTCTCAAGGGCATTGATACAGATAGCTCTGACAGACACTCTTTCATTTGGACACAGAAAGTCATTTACAAGGAGCACACAGAACTCTCACCTAACCACAGAGCAAGGGCATGTTACATACGCACAGAGAAAAAAAACCATCCAGACACAAAGCTGCTCTTATCACAGCATGGCCAGGACAAGCCTCATGTCAGCACAATGCACTTCCATATGTCCTTCAGAAAACACACATTCAATTGGATAAGAACATTTCGGCAGGATAAAGTAAGCTGGTTCACAAAAATTCTTTAGCTTAAGGCAACGTGAGTACTCACAGTATCTTAACTAATGGATCAACTTGGCCTGTAACGGCTGGTACTGCTGCAGCTGTATTGCCTCTCTTAGCTCAGTGTCTTAGTGACACCTAATGTTTGTTTTCTGTAATACACATCCAAGAGCAAAGCATAGCCTGCTTGAATCACATGAACAACCTGATTTGTACACTCACACAAAACCGAGCAGTCTTCAAAACAGTGTGCAAAGGTAATCACATACTGTAAATCCATGGTTTGTATTCAGTGTCATTCAAAGCCCACAGTAAAGGCAGATTTAAAAAGAAAAAGATGAGTGAACAAGCGAGCTCTGCTGCCTCACATACATTTCCGCTCTATGGAGATAAATGATACAAAGATATGCTTCACTCCAGTAAAAATAAAGCCAAAGTTATAATCAGATATAGTTTCCCAGGACACACAATCAGATAAAATTCCCTATATTTTGGTTAAAATGTTCCTAAATTTTCACTAAAGCTCACACATTTTTGTACGAATTTACTAACTACTCAATTTCTAAACCTTTCTTCAAATGCAAAAGCTCAACAGCCTGTTTCTTATTCTTCATTTTCAGCTAACAACATGCAATCAAGAGGGGAAAAGTCAATTTTCCCACACTCAGTGAAACTCAATTTAACTTAAATTTTGATGCACAAGTTCACATTATTTTCTATTACACTGAGATACTGGTATAGAAATATACCCTATACAGCTAACCAAAGAGTTATAAAAAATAAACGCATTTCTTACAAAACCGAAGTATTCCACAAAGGTGAAGACCTTCGTCCTCTCTGCATTATTTTGAAGGAGAAGGTGTTACAAGCAATTTTTAGTATCTTTTTTAGAATTTTATAACCTACCGTGCTCAACTTTACTCTGTAGTTTGGAGAAATTTGGGGGAAATCCCCCAAATTAAGACCACGTGCTCATAAACCACTCTGAAACACCAACTGCAGGTTCTGTGTATGACAGCATGAAATCAAACCCATATGCACACACAGGCTTTAATAAAATTAAAATTGCAAATCATGTACATGACAAACGTGATTGTAAAATACCATTAATACTGTCACGCTGGCATTAAGGGGACAAACAAATTCTTTACCTACTTCACCACATGTATCCCTTTTCTGTAGGTTCTGTTCTTTACGGGGTAGAAACTACTCCATGATGTCAACTACTCTCATTTAGACTCTGAAAATTTACTAAACAGAAATAATTTGTAGGAAGCCCTCAAATCTGAAGCTGAATGAATTCAAGTGTTTGATCCATGCTCAACATTAAACTTAAGGTAAGCATATTGCAAACAAATCATATGACATTGATGGCAATTTTGGATCTTTCTACTTTGATAGGAAAAATCAGAAGTAAAACATTAAAGTAACAGAATATCACAAACAAAAAAACCTCTGGCACAGAACTCTGTACTTACAGGTATGCTCCAGACTTGCATTCCATCACTGTATCCAATCATCAGCAGTAACGGTGGCTCATTCCCGGTGCTGTGTATTTCATGAAACTCCATATTCCTTGATGTATCTAAATTGAGTGTAAATATCAAAGCCATTATTAGTAGGTTAGAATCAACTATGGCTGATGTCAGTTATACTAGATGGTGTTTTCTCAATGCATGCTTCTGGTGTCATTAAGTAAAAGCAAGCAAGATGGTTTCAAATAGCATGCAGAAACAATACTGAAGTATATTCTTTCAGGCAAACACATTTGTTAAAGTTTAACAAAGAGGTTAAAAAGCAGTAATATTTTAAATAGAGAAAAATATTCTGGATGACATTATGGGTTGTCACTAAATACCCCGAGGTCTTCTGTAATTCCTTCTCCAGTGATTAATGGCAAACTTTTCAAATAGAGAACAATTTGCAAAAGACTAAGAAAATAACCATGAACAAATACAGAGATTACAAATTCACAGACTGGGAAAAACTACTTCTAGATACAATATAATTACTCTTTACATCAACCTTAACAAAAGAAAATCCCTAGCAAGAAGAGTGGTACAGGACATAATCATCACAAACAAAAATATTAAGCTTTTCTTGAGTAAAGATCTCTAAACGTACATTTTCAACCACAACAGAATGAACAGAAGCTCACTGCAAGCACATGAGCATCAAAGAAAGAGAGGAAGCATTTAGGATGGTGAAAGAGGATATATTCAGGCCCAAACAGATTAGGCTGCATAAAAGTAAACTGAAACAGATTATGAAGGATTATGAAGAATATTCTGAACATTTTTTGTTATACTTTAGGAAAGAACCTGAACAATGAATGCCTGAGATTTTTTTTTAAAACCAAACATATAAGAAAAACTAACCCACAAAAAAACCAATTACCTCTATGAGCTGACAGGTTTTTTCTAGTCCTAATAACCACACACTGCCAGCCTCTGTGCCATTTCAACAGCTAGAAAACACGTAATCTGCCCTAATAACCTCTTGGAAAGGCTGAGAATTCCCCATCACAGCTCTAGCTTTGGTGATACTACTTCCTCTGGAACCAGAACGAGCCTGGACCATAGAGCTCTAGACAGGAAAATAAGATGGTAAATAAGAAACAGCAATTTGCTGGAAGACTTAAATCCAGCATTCTCCAGAAGGCAGGTCCCATAGGTCATCAATTAATTCAAGAAGTAATTACCTGATAGCAGCATTCAAACAGCTCCCATTCAGTCCCTAACCTCCTTATTCAGAACAAGCTAACCAGGACAGACAGGTAAAACAGCTCCCATCCTAAGATGGCATCTACTTGGTACTCTCAGCAAAAGCTTGTAGCAATCACCATTGTCTCTTAAAAAGGCTGGATATCTGTTTTCTGCACAGAGCCTCTGCTGCTGATTCATTAAGATACACTGGAAGTGATAAACAAGTTACATGTTAAGAATATTTTGTGGCTTTGCTCTATCATTTCCCTGAAAGATATCATGGAATCCTTTTACTCAACTGCTCTTCCTTTCTTGGTTACTCTAAATTCACGCCACTGAAAATGTATCTGGGATCTGGAATGGTTTCAGTTAGATAATGCAGCTTTGAAATCAATCAGCAGATTAAACAAATTCAGTTCTATGCTTTATTTTAGACTAAAATTGATTTTTTTTTTAATTTACCCCTCTTCCTAAGCAGGAGTTAATTTACCTTTAGATGAAACAAGAAGATCTGTATGTTCTATTTGGTAGATAATGAACAAAAGCGCAGCTATTCACTGAGAATTCAGTCTACGTACAACAGCAAAACTAAACGCTTAACTTTGAGTCAACGAAGCTTACTGATAAAGCTGACTGAAATAATTACACATAGACACAAATACCACAAATATAAGAGAGAAAATGAAGCCATACCATTTAAATCTGCATTTTCAAATCTGACCCAAATTATCTTCTCCTTTTCCTCTGCTGGTGGGGTTCCACTGTAGGCCTGGACAAAAACCAAAAGGGTTAAAATAAGAAAGTTTAATACCTTTTCTTCTCCCTCTGCAGACCATAGAGGGAATCTAAGTTAAAAAAGAAAACCAGAGACATACATATCTTACTGTCACCAGTATTCCTGTGAGGTTTTGCTTCCAAGCTGAATGGTTCTATGATTAACAGAAACCATACTAAATATAACTCAGCAAGTGTAACATCCTTCAATAATGTGGAAATGACAAGACATATGTAACAATAAGTCTTCTGGAGCAGGTTAGAAATCCCACGCAACTTACAGCAATTTAGCCAAGCTAAAACACAGTGGCTCCTACAGCCTTTAGCATTAGTAGTTAGAGGTTCTCATGTGAGGCATTTTTTACTTTTAAAATTCTCTTGAATTCACTTAAAGGCTTTATAAGGAAGATTGAGAAAAGCAAGACATTTACTACATAGTTTATATTTTACTGACATGTTTTACTTACATTTGTGATATCTTTAATATAGTCATTTAAAGGAGAATAAACTGTAATTCCAGTAGAACAGATCCATATCTCAGTTCTGGGCCGTACAGAGTCCCGTAAAAAGATGCAATACACAAAGAAACTTTGAAAGGGACTTGAAATGTTTCTAAATTGGAGGTTTTACAGTTCTCAGGAGAAGCTGTGGTAGTAAGAATGTGAGCTACAGTAGAAATACCACTGTTTCCAAATTAATTATAACAAAATACTGTGCAATATTTTGGATTAAATATGAAAAGAGCTGTATAATAACTTCATACATGCCAGGAAGGCAATAACATGAACTCAAAATACAAATTTAAAAACTAAGTGTGGGTATTACTTTTCAAAACAAATCACATTCCATGCTTCCCAGGCAAACCGATTTGTAAAATAAAACACAGACTGTATCCTTTAACTACAGATGGGAAAAAATGGGGGCATGTGTGGAACACAGCAAACTTTAAAATTAAATTTTGACTATTTTTCATTTTGACCATGAGTCAAAAATGCGTTTCACAAACGTGTATCGATGAGGGAAACTTCTTTTATATTACTAACCAAGAACCAAGACAGTTTCCTGAAGCTACAATTAGCTGCAGCGCTCCTCCACTACAGACTACAGCTTTCCCAAAGAGCAACAAAACAAAACTAGTTTCTCTCTGCTAGCAAGAGGGCCGTGGACAATAAGAAGTGACCAGTTCAGTTTCATGCTGCTGCTACCTGTGGAAACTATGACCAAGAGAATCAGTGTTACTCTCTAGAGAGGAAGAACCAGAACTAAATTAAATTGAAACAAAGCAGAGTGAGGACTCCTGTTTTGCAGGTCTCATCACGCTGGGGAATGATGGCTTCAGCAGAACTCCACAGTTTCACAGAAGCCAGCACACTCTGAGGCAAGTTAAGATAGGAAGACCCTAAAAAAAGACGGAGTAAAGGAGGCAAAGGAAACTTTCTCCTTTTTAGCCAATGATAAAAGCTGGGGAGACACAGGGAGTCTACTAAGTTTTTCCAGCACCAACCCAGCCATACACAGGTTTCCAACTACAACCCAGAAGAAAACATATTTGCAGGAGGCAAATTTATATAAATATTTATATATGTATACATTTATAAAATTATGGTCTCTCCCTCAGCAAGTACTCTACCACCAAAACTACTACCGGAGAAGGCAGCAACCTTCTTCCTGCTACTTATATTGCAATTCTTTAACTTTTGCATAGCTATGATTTGCATTTTAATCATCACCCATCAGAGGAAACCTGCAAGCCCACACTTCAGATAGCCAACACTTCCAAAAACTGGTCTCAAGATGCACATTCAAAAACACTACAGATTTTGGCTTTTGCTTTTCAATATTCTGGTCCCCCTGACACACACTTCAACTGCTTTGTACACCAAAAAAAACCCAGTCTGAAAGATCTTCACGTACCTGTGGCACAACATCTTGAAGAAACGTAACAACACTTTCCATGTACGACTGCTCCCTTGAAAACAGAAGGAGAATTTCAACTACCACTGAAACTCAAAGCGGTCATGAATGTATTACATAAGACATATCACCAGAGAAAACATGAACAATCTTTAGAGCAAAGGAAAAAGCATGCAATGCAGCTACTTCACATACCGCCAAACAATCTGATAAATAGGGCCTGAAGGTATGTAAAAAGCTAAGTGATATGTGTTTATGAAATAACTGCTTGGGGGGAATGTATAAAACACAAGAGGCAAGAAAGAAACCATGCTTTCCACATCAGAGTGGCTAACTGAAGTACAGCAGGCATTTGGAAATTATTCTTCCTTATTTTTCTACTTGATTTAGCTATTACAACATGAAGATGAACACTTACACTAAGGGCTGAAGTTCCCCTTGTGGGGCAAGTAAACTTTAAGACCTCCTACGCATTATGTATGATGCTGAAGTAAATGGTACCATTTGGGACAGGAGATGGAGCAAAACCCTAATTAAGAATAGTAAGGAGGGGTACTTTCAGATAAGGTTTTATAGCTTGGGAAGCTTACTCCTTGGAAGTTCATTAGCAGCAATGATTTAGAAGAGCATCTAGTGCAAGGTACATTTGTTGTGATAGATTTAAACTAATGCTTTTATAGGCTTATCCCTACATGAGCAGTCAGTCCCTTGTGTAACTGCTGAGCAATGTATAACTTGGGTTGACTCTATCAGACAGACGGTGTCGAAACTATGCAACAAGTTTGTGCTTTCTGTGGCGAGCAATACTGAAACATGCTCGCAACAAGAACTATCTTCATCAAGTCTGAGACAATTTTAAAACCCCAAATGCTTTAGGAAATGGCTGTGGCAGGCTCAACATTGATTTTTCCTATTGGTAGTATTTTTTTCCTGTGCTAACTCAAGATTTCTCACAGCAACAAAGGAAAAACATAAACCAGGAAATCTCAAGTCTTGATGTCCAAAGGTTTCTTGGATGTTTTCTCCATGCTCTCTGACACTGTGCTGTCCAATATCCTTTTAATAAAAATTGGTGTTTAGTATTTGAGAATGAAGTACTCTGCCCTTTCCACAGCAATGGAGGAGATACTTCAAGTCAAATGCTGCAACAGCTGGACCAGCTAAACTGGTTGACTCCTCTTCTAAGACAAAGTTTGATATTGTAGAAAGCTCAGTCTAACTCATGACAAAACTCAAATTTGTTCAAAAATCCTAGGATTAAAGCATCAAAGTGTGTTTTACTGCTTTACACTGAGTCCTTACAAATGAGCTGTGGTTTCTAGCACTGATTATTCTTTGATTTATGTAGGTCATGATCATTGCCTTTGTACACCTTGAGAGACCCTTATTACCCAGCAATAACACTTGTCTACAGGTAGGGTATTAAATAGCGTTTGAAGTTCTCATGTGAATGCCTACCAGCAAGAGTCACACGGTCTTCATTCTTCAGCTCACGAGCTAACTATTTTTTGCTCCCCCCAAGTACACCTTGAAACCAAGCTGATGTTCAGGAAATGTTTTATTCAGTGTATGTACACTAAATCTTTCCTGAAGTTGAGAAACCTCCAGGAAAGTATATTTAAAGTGCTTAAAAACAATCAAAATAACAATAAAGCCTACTAAAAAAGAAAGTGCATCTTCCCTTAGTAAGAATCGAGGAGCTTACGATAAGCAGCAGAATGCTGCTCCACAGAGAGAAGCTCTCTTCCGGAAGACTGCCATTTCTGAGGTAAAAAGATGCACCTCAAACACAAGCCACCATATTTAACGAACCAAAAGAAGAAGTAATTTCAATCTTACAGTGCTTTTCTAGTATTACATTTTTTTAAGTGTATTCATTACAAACAAATGCCTTTGTTGAGGAGTTCTGCAATGTTAAAAATAAAAGCTTATTCTATCACATGGCTGTAAGACAAACCTCTAACACAACTTTTTGTGTTACGACAATCAGTGTCTTATGCTCGCTAGTAAAACTAAAGAGAATCTTTATCTTGAAATACACAGCCCTCTCCAGGGCAAACTAACAGTTGCTGAAACTGATGGTATAAGTGAACACTTCAATACAGTGCCATTCTGCAGCAACAGCTCAGCAGTATAAACATCCCCAGGACAAAAGAAAAACTGCTACAAAGATCCTTAAACAGAGAGACAAGACTATAAATCTCCTGGACTCTCTTACTAAGCTCTTTCGCCATGAAAGTATTTTCATGTGAACACAATAAACATAAAGGATGCCCAAGCAAAAACATGATCTCCTACACACTGACTGGAGAGAAGTAGCTTCTTCCCTCACTCTTGGCTTTCTTAAGTAAAGACACAAAAAAAATTAGAATCCACAATTCTATTTACTGAAGGACTTTAATGAAAGGCTTGTGTGCTTTAATACATGCACCCTGTGACAAGGCATGATTAGAAAGAGGCAGCAACCAAGGAACAGCTACACATATTTCGCCTAACCTAAGGGAGAAGTTTGTAATCACTGATCTACAGGAAGAGAGGAGTTTGCACAGCAAGTGAAACTGTGTAAAAACCTCAAAACATTGCAATATCTTCATTTTTGAAACGTGCAACTTTGCAGGTTTTGATATGTAAGTGAAAAGTATCCCATTTAGAGACAGTTTGACCTGCACAGCCCAGGGACACAGGAATGCAGCATCAGTTTATTTTATTGGGAAACACTCTATACAACAAACCCATATGATGGACACAAGCCCCCACAGCTGGCTCTAAAGGAAAGTTCAGGTTAGGGTCTTCTACCAGAAAACAAAACCAATCTCAAACCAGGGCAACTCCCCTAGAAGGTGCTTACGTGACAGCTTGCGGGCGAACCACCACTCCTCCAGTGCAGCGGCTGGGGCGGCGTGGGGACTCTGTCGCCATTGTTTCTTCACAGATACCTGTAAGAAACACATTGCTTTTTAACAATGGTTTGTAGCAGGGTTATCAATTAAACGGTTCTTGACATACACTTCTGGATGGTAAAAACCTCTCGAGACTTTACACATACAAACTGATGAGGCCGCTTCATAGCTGCTTTACAAAAAAAAAAAAAAAAAAAAAAAAAAAATCCCCAAGCAAATCACTTCTTTTTTCA
>JANRGW010031775.1:834-65668 GCA_024733675.1 Psilopsiagon aymara | reverse complement strand
GCTGGCTGTCACCAAGCACCTTGTTGTTCTTCATGTGCCTCAGCATGCCTTCCAGGAGAATCTGCTCCAAGATCTTGGTAGGCACAGAGATGAGGGTGACTGGTCTCTAATATGCAAATATGGCAGCAGACAGTTTTTAACTAAGCGCTTCTTCATGGCGATGAAGGCACTTCAAAGAGACTTCAGATTCTTCTCTGCTGCTCATTTGCCAGTATTTACCACAGGGTTTGTTTCCCAATTCTCTCTGCTTTTTGGCTGGTAGCAAGAGATGCCTTCTCAGTTGTTGTGCTCGTTCCAGTGGTTAAAGAAGTCCAGGCACGTGGCTTTGTCTGGAACACAGTTTATATGTTCAAACCAGTGAAGGCTTATAAATAACTTTCAGTTCATTTGTTAAAGGACATCATGTGCAATTAATAATATGGTCGCTGAGTCTGAGATGAGCAAAAGGGTGAAATCAAATCTTGTCTCCTGTTAGAAAACAGTTTTCTGTGATAATGGTACACTAATGACCATCAAATATATTGCTCTAGTTTATCTGCTTGACTGCATTAGCAGGTGTTGTTAGCTGTTACTGCTTATACGTTATGAATGGGTATTGAGGGACTGTAACTTAAGAGCTGTTTTTCAGGCCTGGATCAGCCTGCCTCTCTATCTCAAATATTAGTGAGTGGAAGATGGTCTGTATCTTTTTAGAGCTAGTGTGTTCTCAGGACCATTTATTCTCAGGTGCATTTATCATAGAATGGTTTGGGCTGGAAAAGACCTTAAAGATCATATAGTTCAAACCTCTCACCCTGCTATGGGCAGGGGCACCTCACACTCTAGACCGTGTCTCCCAAGCCCTGTCCAACCTGGCCTTGAACACTGCGAGGGATGGGGCATTCGCAGCTTCCTTGGGCAACCTGTTCCAGTGCCTCACCACCCTTACAGTAAAGAACTTCTTCCTTATATCCAACCTAAATCTCCCCTGTTTAAGTTTGAACACACTGCCCCTTGTCCTATTGCTACAGTCCCTAATGAAGAGTCCCTCTCCAGCATCCTTGTAGGCCGCCTTCAAATGCTGGAAGCTGCTCTGAGGTCTCCACGCAGCTTCTCCAGGCTGAACAGCCCCAACTTTCTCAGCCTGTCTTTGTATCATCTTGCAGCCAGATGGTCTTGTATATTCTTTGCTTCTCTGTTCTTTCCTCCAGAATACCCATGACAAAGAGGCTATGAAGTGCCTTATACTGGATCCAGTTTTACCAGCATAGGTGAATTCTGCACCTCTTCTGCTAGAGGAGAGCCCTGCAACCCTGCTCTTGGGTTTGATAGAATGGCTCAGTTCAGTTTCACTGTTAACAGCTTGTATTGTAAGGGATTTAGACAGTGTGCAACATCCAGCTATCCGGGTTCTGATAGCAGAGAGGATTCTGCTAGGTGTATCTCATCCTTGTCTTGATCAGATTCATTGAAGGGTCGTGTTCTTTTTCCAGTCAGAGCCCCTGCTCGCTGAGAGGAACTAAATCTTGTCCCCAAGTCCTTGATGAGACAGATCTCTCACCTGTTTGTGTTGGCAACTGTCCTGTGTTCAGAACATTTAGCAGGTAGAAAAATAGCACTAGTACTAATAAAATTGTGAAAGAAGGTGGTGAAAAAAGTTGGCAATCTGGTTTTGTCTGCTCTTGGTTTAAGCTGACTGAAAGGCACCTGGAAAAAAGACAGAGACAAATTACATCACTGAATTTATTTGCAGGTATAAGAATTTGCAAGATCAGACCCTGCAGCGATACTCACTCAATGCTAGACCCTTTTTTTGTTCAGTCCATACTTGACGTATATAAATTCAGTGGCCTGACTGTTTATCTTAGTTATTAAACTTTTGTTGTTGTTTTCTATAGGCTTTATTTTATGTTTCCCTGTGTACTTGCTTATGATTAGTGCTTGAAGTAATGAAAATGTTAAAAAATAATTTAACGGTTCTTTGAACTGAAGGCAGAAGGGATGGAAAGAATGGAAAAGAATGGATATCATCCTGAGCTGGTGAAGTTGTTCCAAATCCCACTGTTTGGGGTATAACAGTTTGTTTTCGGGAGGGAGGGATATTCTGAGTTGATGCAGAAATTCTGTAGCCATTCTGAGCACTGAAAAAGCTCAGGGAGCATTGACAGCTTTTTGTATCTCCTGTTCCTGCTGGTCTGTCTTAGACTTGGACTTGAGCTTTCATGTCAACATTTGGTTTCAATCTCCCCTAAATTAGCAATGGCAGCCTACTCTGGAGCACATGAATATTTGTTTTGGGAAAGGAAAGCTGCACCATTAGCAGGAGGTTTGGAATAAAATGTTCATTTTGGGTTTTGTTTACAAGTGATCACAATTTGGATTTAGTGGTGAATAATGCTAAGTGGAGGAATAAGACTGGTAAAAAGCAGTGTAATAATATGTCTGTAGAGCACTTTGAAGATGAAAAGCGCTATATACTGTAAACATTATTACTAGTACAGCTTAATCTGTGTGGAATAATTAATCTAGCATAAGTAAAATGTAGATTTCTTTTTTAATGTTCAATATAGTATTTCAGAAGTCTAATGCACCTATGTGTTTAGTTTCACATTGTAACATAAGGAATTCATCCGCCTATATTTTTTTAATATCTGTATGTTGCAATGATTTACTTTGTTGTTAGTTTCCAAACATACAGACAGTCCTAATCCAGAACAACCTGTCCCGAGTGTGAAATGTCTGGGCTGGGAGGGAAAAATTAGGTGTTTTTAAAAGGATGATCTAAAAATACTGAGTGATGAGAAATAGGTACCTGTCAGACATGGAAATGTTTGTGGGGCAGTTGGCCTTCTTGAGCTCATACTGTAGCTTTGGAGAAGCCTGAATTTAGTTGCAGAGCCACGCAGGTGCCAGATTGTGCTGGGAAGGGAACACCTGCCAGGCTGCTGCAGATAACTCAGCACCTCAGAGGCATTTTCCCAGGCTCCCAGATGAATGGTCCCAAATAGTCGTGGGAGAGGGCTTCCCATTGCTCCACGGTGTACCACAGCCTCTTCTTGGCAGCCTTCTGGAAGTGCAAGTCAGCTTGGCTTGTGACTGCTTTTGAAAACAAGTGTTGCTGGATAGTCTTACAGTAAAGAGTCAGTGTCTGACACTTCCTCTCAGTGTCGTGGGACTATGAAATATAACAGGCATGGCAAATTACCATTCCCTTAAAAGGCATCACTCACTGAAACTGAAATCTGGCTTTTCTAGAATCACTTTTAGTCAGTCACATGTTTGGTTTCAAGCTCTATTTTGTTGGGTTTGGAGGTTTTTTATTGTCTTGGTGTTCTGTTTTATTGTTGTTTGTTTTTCGGAATCTGCATCTGGTCATTTAGGTGCGCAGTTTTGAAGTAAGGAAAACAGAACTCCAAATCACTAACATCCAGTTTTATTTCTGCTTCTGTATTGGTAATCTACATTGAATGATGTGCCGAAAATTGAAGACTGGGCCATCTGGGTTTGCTGAGCCTGAGATCTGTGAACGTTCTTACTACATTACTGACTGCAAAACGCTGCATGTAGCTTAAGGTTAAAATGTCTATGCTGTGCATAAAAGGAGTTAGTGATGGATGATTTGGTACATATCAGCTGGTCTCTTCTTCGGGTATCATGAACAGCAGCTTTTGCTCCTTGCTGAGTATACAGTGGTTGTCTTCCCTGGAGCATAATCCACAGCTTGCCCAAAGCCAACATTAGTTTATGCTGGTATATAAACAGTGTTGATGGTGGACAAGTCTGGAACTGAGAACAGACGTAGTCTTATGCTGAGTAACTGTGTAGAAAGTTCAAAAAGCTGCAATTTGCATGAGGTTGTCAGATGAGAAGGTTTTCTTGTGGGGTCTATTTTTTAGTTTCTTATTTCATGAAGCAGAATGGTTAATCAGATCATATATTTCTCTTGAAGGAAGCAGAAAGAGGATATCACAGTTTTTATAGTTCTGCAGTAACTCTGGCAACTTTAAAACTAGGGAAGTTCTGCAAGCTTCAGCTGACTGGATTAGATCAGATGTCACATACAAGAGGCTTTCATAACATTTGATGAGTGTAGCTGGGTGATACTTCAAGATACTGGTATCTTGAATGCATCTTGAAACTTTCTCACAGTTAGCAGTAAGTAACAGCAAATCATCTGTTCAGGCTTTTCCAGCAAAGTCAAGTAATAAATAGCCATGGAAACAAATTATTTTCTAGTGTTAGTCCCTCTGGGCCAAGCTTATTGGCTCAGGTGCAGCTCCCTGGGAAGGCTTTATAAGACTTCAGACTTGAGCTGACGCTGCAAAAGCAGTGTTGAGGTGTCTCAATCTCTTACATAAGTAGGAATTTGGTTAGATTTGAGGTAGATGTTCTTTTCCAGAGAACCGTAGTCAGCTGAGTCAAGTGCTTTAAGAGGAATCTGAAACTTTGTTCAGGTCGTTAGTCAATTAGATGTGATTAAACACTCAACCTCTCAGAAAATAACCAAGGTAGCAAGAAAAATAAATAGATATACTTGTCACTGATTCACACAATAATTTCAGGAAAGAATTGTGATGCTTTTCACTTGAAACACCGAAGATTCACTTTTTCATTTTAAGTTCCTTGCAAGGAAAACACATTTGGAATATCCTAGACAAATGGAGGTGGAAAGACTTGTAGTATTTACTCTTTATATGTAATTTTTGAAGATATATATATAATGTTTTAAGATTTGTTTTCAAAGTTGTACTTCTAGCAGTGTTACTCTTTCAGCATTACTGAGGGTCACGTTGGAAGATGCTGTTATCACACTAATAACTTATTTATGTATTCTTTGATTTGGCTCACCCTACAGACAATGTTAAAGAATCATGGATGCCAAACAGGAAATAGCTAAAAGTCATTTTCTTTAATTGTGCTCGTAAATATACAGTTAATAAAGCTTGTGGATTACATCCAAATTTTTATCCAGTGCTCATCATTTTTAAAGGACGGTTCAACTTGTCACATCTTGACTTGATCTCGAAAGGGAAGTCAAAGTTTAGATGTCTTCCTGAGGGGAAAGAAAAAAGATGGCTGATAAATTTCAAAGGGATTCTTGTGATCAATAGCTGTAGTTCTTAATGAGGGGTGATGCTGAATAGTGCTTGATGGTGAGGTCTAGGAGGTCTTGTAGGATTATTGTAGCCTGTGCAGGAGAGGACATGCAATTTTGGGCTTATACTTAGAAATAAGGCATGCTTTGGTGCTACCTAAGTAGAAATTGATGCTGGGACAAGCAGGCTTTCCTTCTTTTTAAAAGGTTAGATTAGAAGAACAGCAGTAGCACTTAGTTTTCTAACTTTTCTGTGGTAATTGCACATAGGGTATCTGATTGTCTTGGAAGCAGAAATAATTTAAGTCTTGCAAAACCCATCAGAGTTAGGAGAAATAACACTAACCCTCTTCTGCACATTCATTTTAGTGAGGCATCCAGAAAGATTGTGGAGGAGGAGTCACAGATGCTAACTTCTTAGAGTTTCAGTGTGAGTTAGGTTGCTAAATACCTTTGTGAATTAAGTCCTAACTGATTTACTCAGGGTCATTTGCGAATTTAAGTAGAACAGAAGTAAAAGCTGATTTCCTTTAGCTGTAGCCTAATAGTCTCTTTGATGCAATGTAACCCTTTCTGTCCTTTTCTTACGGTACATGTGTCGTTCTCAGGAGCAGAAACTGAAGAAGCCTCTGTGTTTCAGGTCTCTGCGGGGTCAGCCAGGGTAGCTCTGTCTGCTTCTAGATACTGAGGAGTTTAAATGTGTGCATCTCTCGATTCAATGGAATTGTAGATAATTAAGATATTTCATATTTTTGAGGGACTTTTGTCTATCAGGTTTGAGTATGTCACCATTCTCTAGAAGGCAGTTAGTAAATGGTCATCTATAGTGTTCATGTAGAATATGTATGAGAACCTCATAGTGAATAGGACTCTATTGGACTAGTGATCATGACATATTAAGGAGATGGCTTCCCTGATCAATTAATTGATGTTAATTTATTTCTGTGATTGGATATGAGAACCTTGGAGGTTAGTAATGTTTTTATATGTTTCTTTTGTTTCAGATACTGATTTCTTGATACTTAAGAATAAGCAGTTTCTTCAAAAAATCATCTTTTAAACTTACATTTTCTTTGTATTCGTGAGCTGCTGCTTTCTCTCAATCCTCCCTTTGCAGATGTGCAACACTTTGAGACCAGAATGCACAAGATACCCTTACACTTATTATTATCCCTTTGTTTTATGTTGCAGCCAACAGTTTGCACATTACTGCCTACTTTATGAAGAGATGGGTTAATCTCCGTTGTGCTGTAGGGAAACATTATCGTGGTAAGAAATCAGTTTCTTATAGTGCTACTTAGAATTCTGCATTTCTAAGAGAAAAAAGGAACATAAACTAATACTTTGTCAAAGTTTGGTCTCCTGAATTGAAATATCATTCAGAGCTTGTTTTTGATTGGATTTTTTTCGGGGGATGTTTCCTCCAAAAAAAATAATAAAGAAGTTTTTTAACATATGATGGCTTTTTTTTTTTTTTTTGAAGCTTGATTTTAAATTTGTGCATGCCTTGCCCCAGGGTGATCAACTAAGCCACACCAAATTCTGTAAGTATGATGAGACTCAGCACTTTACTGAGTCTCTGCAGGGTGAATCAACCAGAGGCTGCAGTATGAATCACTTCATTATTGCTCGAGTGTCTTGTGACATCAACTGTACCATACAAGTGAATACAAGAAAAGGCTTTCATTCACCTCAGTGCTATAAAACCTTTCCACAGGTGATGTCATTGGACCAGATTTTTACTTCATGTTTTCTCAAGTCAGGATGCTCTGTAAGGAAGCAATGTCAGTCCTGTCCCGCCACCAGCAATAAGAAGGACCTATAACAATCACTGCCCTGTGTGCTGACCTTTGGATTAAAAAAAAAAAAAAAAGGCAAAATTAATCAGGTGCCCTAAAAAATAGTGAATATTTCATGGATGTTTTGAAAGAATTTCTGATTTATCTAGGTAGGACTTCATTGTATTCATGAAGTTCAAAACTCTCTTCAAATGCCAGCAAGTTGTTTTCTAAGTCCTATTGGCTGAAGTGATTGGAGAGTGATTTTAAAGTATTTCCTCAAATTTCTTCTCCCAGCTTCCTGATCAAATCTAGTGAATACCCAAAGACACTTCATTTTCTTAGCCAGGAAGTGAGATTGTTATAAAATGTAACAATAAAAATGCCCAAACAGGAATGAGCTTGCCCTACAAGTGCTGCCAAAAAGAGAGGCTCTGATGCTGGCAGTCAAAACTTTGCTTCCATATGAAGTTCCTAACAGGAAAGGAACTTTATTTTGCTGTGTTTCTTTCTCAATAAGTAGAAAAATAAGCACATATCCTATAAATAAATAAATTGGCACCAGTGTTTTCCTTTCTGTAAGATAATACCTAGTCCTTCACAAGCAAAACCCAGATGTTGAGCCTAATAGAAGAATCCTGCATACTTTAATTGGCGATGCTCGCTCAGTATCTAAGGTAAACTTACCTATAGGGCTGTTAATGGAATCGCATGTAATAAGTTCAGTCCTTGCAACAGTTACCGCCTTTATTTTCGTAGCCCACTTGGAGGATGTCCATGGACTGCTTGCAGTTTGAAAGCCATTATACTAGACCTCTGCAGGTGGCTTTTCAGGTCTTGAGGATACAAGCAGAGATAGAATAGTCTTGGACAGAGTTTTACTAACAGAGTTGGTATTTCTGAAAGGATTACGAAAGGCTTATGTTCATCATCAAGTTATAGTAGCTTAACAAGCTGTTGTGCCATATGGATGCGTCTCAGGTCTCTGTGTGAGCTCTTTCAGCCAGTGGCAAACCTGTTTCAGCATCCCCATCTTTCATTGTAATGACTCAAGAAAAGTCACTGCTGGTACACACTAAGAAGGGTTTGACAGATACTAATGGAGATAAGCTGTTGGTGGAGAAGCACTAACTACCAAGAAGGAGAAAAATGACTGCTACTGCTGAACCCATGACAACCTTGTGGAGAGGCAGGCACCTGTATGGATGAGCTGATCATCATTGGCACACCAAGCCTATACTAAATGTGTTCTGAGGAGATATTCCATCAAAGAAATTAGGTCAACCTTATGTTTTTTTTTCTGTATGACTCATCTCTTTCTTATCCCAGAAAATAGGGAGTTATGGCTTGGTTTTGAAAGATAACAAACTTCAACAATTAGTAGCTCTCCTTTTGTAAAATCAAACCAAAAACCAACAGCAAAAAAATCTGAGCTGAAAATATGAAGATAGTAATCTGGAAATAATCTAATAAATAAAGTAACAAATTACCCAGCTATGCTCTCTTCATAGCATTGCTAGGTACTGAATAAAGTTTTATCTGGTCTGTTTTGAGAACCCTTCAATTTTTGATCCTTTGTAACGAGAAGCTTTGTTGTTTTCAAAACAAACCATGTGATCTTGAGTAAAATCTGTAATTCAGTAGCAGTTAACCAATTTGTTTAATGAGTTCAACATTCACTGGAGTCAGAGTTTGAAGCACTTAGCCTTACACTGAGGTTTTATGCCAAATGCTGGCTGAATATGTTGTGCTGTATTCCAAACATAATTTACAGCTTTTGTGAGGAAAGGACTCATCACCAGAAGAACGCAAAAGAAATCACTGTTAAGTGCTTTGTCTGTTGGTTCTGTCTGGTGTATTTGTCCAGGGGTGCAGGTGGAGTAATTTGCAGCCATGACCGTCCTCTTGGGAACTAAACTTACTCTGACTTACTGATTTCTATATTTTATTTGTAATGGTTTAAAAAAACAAAGCAAAAGGAGGGATGAGATGCTGATGAGAGTAGGTAAGAAACTACTGGACTGCATAAAGTGGGTTATTGTGCACTTTAAAACCTCAATTACTCTGTTTACTAAAATAACTTCTGTGTATGTTGATAGTATGTATGGTTTTGAATATGGCTATAATTTTTGTAATCTTCTTTTCAATTCTCTTTTTATAGACCTGCGTGTGTTTCCAGATAGATTTATAGTGTGTATCAGTAAACTTGACTCTAATCCAAGTGACTGGACATGTGACAATGATGTATCGGTACGTACAGATCTGTTCTATAAATTTTTTTATAGCAGTAAGATGAATTTTTATAGGTAGATGGTGATATTCACGTATTTGTGACTGTCATCTTGAAACCAGAAAAGTCAAATTAATGGTTGGGCTGAAGTGTTCAAAAGGACATCCTGAAGTGAGCTCAAAGCAGACAAATACAGGAATTTTCGAAGTTCAACGTTTTATGAGCCAGATAAGGCTCAGAGAAAAAGATGATGTGTTTAAGAAGCTAGGTGTGATTTTAGCTCCTTGATTTAAGAATCTGTTTTATTCTGTATTTTGTCCTTGTAACTTTTTACTTTCCAAAATTATAATGGGCAGGTTTTAATGTCCAGGGGTCTCTTATATGTTCTCTTAGCACTTGTTCTGCAAAAGAGCTCAAACAGATCAAAGCTAGCCCTGCTGGGGAAGAAAAATCCCTAAACGTTTATGGAGAAAAAGGCACTGGTGTGTGCTTAAATACCATAAATAATTCTACTTGAATATTTCATTCTGAAAGCTTGATCAGGGTCAAAGGCTTATGATTTTTATGCAGCAGTTAACTGCTGATTGTCTCAGGGGTGCTCATACTGACCCAGGTGGCCAGCTGTAGGGCAGGCAGTCTGCTGTGCTCGCGGCAAGAGTCAGAATTACATGCTGAGAGCTATGTGTATTTTAGTAGTTTATCTTAAATGTATTAAAGTATATTTGACCCTTGAAAATAAAAGTTTTTCTTCTGCCCTTCAACTCAGTATTTTTTTAATATCAAGCAGGGTGGTTTTATTTATTATACTAAATGCAGATTTTATAATCTTGATTCCTAGATTAGTAAGTATCCTTAAATGTCAGAGGACCCAGCAAATGTTTTTCTCTCTCTCAGAACATATCAAACTTCTTTAGAAGTACTTTCCCATTTTGGAAGTTATTACTCTCTCAGTATTGTCTTGAAAACTACTTTGATGCTTTTAAGTAGAAAATCCTGCTTCTGCTTTTTGACTGAGAAATAATTATCTTTTTATCTCTTGCCTAATATCTCTTATGAGATACCCAGTTTCCCCATTTGGTGGTTTTAATCTTTCCATCAAATAAAAGAGGAGATGTTTTCTTTAGTTTCTTTCATATGATGCTAAGACAGTAAGGAGAACATAAATGAAAAAGACGCTGTTGTATACTTCAGCTTGGCTATTTCAAAAATCGAACTTGATCTATGGGAACTCCTTGTTGTTTAAAAAGGGACTTTAAACACCCATATATTTAGAAAAAGATATTAGTGGGGTGGCAACCTCAACAACAATGAAATCTTGGAGTTTGTTTTACTTACAAGTGCAATATGTATGCACGGAACTGCTGGAACAGTTGGTGTAGTAACTTGGTAGGAGAAAATGAAGTTATCCCTGAGCCATCTTCTCTTATGTGAAGAAGTAACAGATGTGGACGGCCCCTCCACAAATGTTTTGGAGTATCTTTTTAATTCCTACCACTCTAACTTAAAGGACTCACTTCAGACTGTTTTGTTGATCCAGAATTTCTATGGCGTATTAGTACTGGATTTGTCATATAACTCCAGTTGAGTACTTTGCCAAACTGGGGGAGTGTTTAATTGCCACTGAGAGGTCATTCCAAGTTTTTGGCACTCCACGAGTAAGGGCTAAGGGCCTGCATTTTGCATGTGGCCTTTTCTCTATGCAGTTTAGCAGTGAGTATGCTTGAACTCTAAACTAGACCACAAAAGACCACCCAGAAGACCTTTCCGTTGATATACTCCAGTGTATTCTGTCATGGGCTAAAAATGAGGCATATGTTTTGTTTTCCTCTGTATGTTGTTTGGGTTTGAATAATTTCATAATGTTGCATGCAAGTTCTTTTAAGCATTTAATCAGCTCACACCCTCGGTTTTGAGGGCCTGTCTGTGTTTTATAAAAGTAGTTGAGTATATGTTAATGGAGACTTTGTCAGTTTTCAGTGTTGCTGAATGTCACTGCGATTGACTTGGTCAATCCTCCCCCTCCCCCCTTTTGAGCTGCTTTTATGCTGGTTTATGGTTTGGGTCAAGCTTTCATTCCTGAGCTCTATCAAGACAAGTCAGCCTCAATGCCGTGCTTTCCCATTACTTGGAATCAGTTTTATGTCAGCCTGATACGTATTTATTTCATTCACTGCAACTCTTTTCCTTCAGTACTTTATTCTTTGCCGTTTCAGTGCCTTTTAGGCTATTCTCTGTATCTTTGAAATAGACTCTGCTTAAACCAAGAGTTTCAAGGGATGTAGCCAGATATTAAATGAATATGAGTAGTTTGCTTTTGAGGTATTCACAAGCACAGCTCTTAGCATCAATTACTGAGAGAAACAATTTGAAGCCTCGTGTGATGCATCTTGTAAGACCACAGAAAAGGTAGATTAGGCAGTCTGTCAAATTAGCATTAAGCATGAACTAATAAATTCTAAGGAGCAGAGCTGAAATAAAATAGAAGAAAATATTGATATGTAATTTTCTACTTTCTAGAATCTATTTAGAAATAGTGTTTCTGTGGTCGTATCTAAAAATCAGGTTGTAATAGTATTCCTGCCGGCAGTAATTTTGGAGGAAGGGAAATCTGCCTTAAAAAAACAATACAGCAAGGTATTGAAAATACGTAGATAAATTGTAAGTCTCAAGGAAAAGATGGAAGAATAGTCTGGGTGATTAATGACAAGTTTAAACATAAACCCATTGTTTCCTGTTTTGCCAAACTATGTTGTAATCTTGAATAGTTTTATCTTTAAAAAGGCAGTTTTGGGAACATGGCAAAAGGGGAAACCCAGGAAAATATATAAGAGCTCCGGAGAGATTAGCCATCTTTGTCAATGACGACATTTTCTTGATTATTATTATGTAAAGAGCTAAAATGGAAAATTGGAAATGGGTTATCTGAAGAAACGGTGGAAATGGAAATGGGTGGAAGGCTTATTGGAGGCTTGTGAGCATTTGAAAATATGCTAACAATGGAGTATTCATTGATAACCACATCGCTTTATGCAGGAATTTGTGAGAGGAAGCAGTTATAGGGAAAGCACGAAGGAGGTTAAGCTAATGATGATATTCAAGTGAAAATTTGAAATTACTGTTCATGTGAGATCAGAAAAAAAGAAGTGGGGTGTAGGAGCTCCTGTCTCGATTAAAAAGATCTCAGGGTTTCCACTGAGCCTTGCTATTATGGAAAATATTATACAAAAATAAAGGTTATTTTCCAAACAGAATAGTGCTCTTAAAAAAAACCAACCAAACAAAAAAAACCCCACATAGTTACACAAGGAGAAAAGTGCTAGCGTTATGCCCAGTGCTGTTTAAATCCCCAACAGACCATTTCATCTTCATAAGTGTCTGACTTCATAATCTGTGTCATTGTAACATACTTCAAGTACATTAGATTATTCTTTCTTATAACTTTGAAGAGTGTAAATGTCATGATGTGATTGGATTTTACTTATGCAGGGAAGAGGTTTTTGGTTCTTTGATTGAAACATATATTTAGCTGTAATTAACAAGAGACTTCAACATTAGAGTATGTGCTGCTGGAACAGTGTCTCTCTTGGAAGGCAGCATGAAAGCTTTCTGCAGTTAGCAGCAATTTGTAAAGATTAGTAGAAGACTTTATGTGGAACTTAGTTATCTTAAATACTTTAAAGACTATTTTATTGTTAAGTAATATCAGATTGGGTAGGGGAAGAAGGAAATGCTGGGAAATACAATTGCACAATTCACACTATGTAAGTGCTAATCTTGGCATGGAACTCTCTATGTGAGTATATATATATAATAACACAGTTAAACTGCTCTAATGGTAGGCTACTACTGAAAAGGTCAGTCCACATCCCCTCTAGTTCCAGCTATATATTCCTTTCCTTTCTAGTTACAATGAGCCAAGTGATTCTTCAGTTGAGAATGAATTAGTTCATTGACTTGATCCAGCAGAAAACCATTTATTTGTGAGGTTTCTCTGTTTTTCAGTGGGGGATTAGTTTTCCGGCATGTCGGTTCACTGAACCAACTCATCCTGTACCCAAACAGTTGCCAAGTGTGACATGAAAAATGTTGCAGGAGCACATAGCCAGGACTTGAATGAAGAGAGCAGGAGCCACCTCTTTAGCTAGCAGCTGATAGTTACCCTGGTTTGGAAGTCACATCCAAAACACACATTAATGTTACATTTGTTGTGATTCTTGTCCTGTTGATGGTTTTGATTTCATTATCCTTTTAAATTTCATTTAATCATGTGTTCATGTGTTTTCAGATAATTCATGCTTAATTCTTTTCTATCATTATAGGAAGCTTAGCTAAAGAAGACAATATTAAGCTGTAGTTTGGTAACTCTATGAACAGGGTTCACTGCTTCCTGGAAAAAAGGCAGTAGGGAACTCTATTTAAATACCGCATAGTGAAACAGGTAAAGAACTGCTTTTCTCTTTGGTGAGTTTTCACTTCTGACATGCTTCTGTCATGTTTTTCTATTCATCCTTCATGTTTCTGGTCAAGCTGATGCAAGACTGGTGATGCTGAAACATGCAGGCCCTCCTGCCTTCTCTTACCCAAGCATTCTTGTGTCTGGCAGTACTGGCATGTGTGGGGAGATGGGTTAATTCCTTGACCCCTCTGAAAACAAGGTGAGGTTTTTTGTTGTTTGGGGTTTTTTTGTTGTTTTTCATGGTTAGCTTTCAGGTGGATCACTTCGGTCAGGCTCTCACTGTGTGGTTGCTAGTGCTGCTACAGAGGCTTGGCAGGACCATGTGTTGGATGAGGTTGAGACTTCCCTTTCAGTGTTAGGCTAGCTTTCAATTAGCTTGAATCATGAGCCTGCTCTTGCTGAGAAACTACATCACAAATTAATGATACTAACATCTTTGACTTGGTCATAAAGAAGAAAGCTATGGCAGTTTTACAGTATTCCCTTTTGTCCCAGCTGTCTGCCTCTTCTCCTTGGAGATTACCCCTCCTATAGCAGAGTTTGCCAAAAGGGCTGAGTGCCTGCATCTCATCTTGCTGCATATCAGTCTTGTGGATTCATGCAAACCAAACTTCCCTGGTTTTTAAGCTAGCGTATTGGAATTGCTGGTGGGAGCAGCTGGGGTGTGTGTGTGCTCCCTTCTGCCAACAGCAGTGGGGTAGGAACCTCCCGCAAAAGTAGAGGGAGGATACCTGAGAGCAGTAATGCTGTGAATTGCCTCAGTGAAATTTGTTTGAACTTGCCTTAGTTTCTTCTTATAGCCTACAAACTGACTGATTTATTTTCTGTGTGGCAAAAGTCTAATAGCTCTCTGCTGTTTGTTACATTAATGATCCTGAGAGGTGGACAAATGATGAAATGAAATCTGACATAATTACTTCAATTAGTCAAGACTGGAGAAGGCTGTGGAGAATTTCAGAGAAACCTCACGGAGCTGGGTAGAGGGGCATTGGGACTGTAAATGAAAATAATGTATTGCGAAATGCCCAGTATTTTCACTGAAAAGAGCAATTCCAGTGTTCATGTACACTGCTGAGTGCATTAACTGTGGGCTCTCTGGGAAAAGGCCAAGATATTACTACAAGGAGTGATTTGAGAAATCTTTGCTCCGTAGCATTATTTATCTGAAAAGCAGACAGAATATTAGAGTATATAGGGAATGAAATAAAAAGTTATACTTAAATTGTCTTAAAGCCAGTAAGTAAGTTGAATACCTCTTCAGTAGAAGATTATGTACCTCTCATTGTGCAAAATCCAGATGAAGGATAGCAGAAATACAAAAGGTCCTGGAACTGCACTGTAAATGATTAAAACCATAAATTTATTTCCTTATGAAGCAGTCTTCAAAAAGTAGGGACCATTGAGTAATCTCTTACTGATTTTTGTAGTTGCTTCTTATATGAGTGCTTCAGTTGATTTAAATGTAACTACTTAGCAGCATTCACAAGATCTCATTTGTCAAAGCCTTGTGGTAATTTAAGATATTATCATCTGTCATCATCCTTTCACCTCCCTATTTTCCTCTCCACTCTCACTCTCTTGCTGTCACATTTTACGCTGGTGGTTAATGCGGATGTGAGCTGAGATTCCAGACTTTTCACTGAATGATGTTCTTTCTGCAGAATTTGAGAGGACGGGCACCTCGAGCAAAGGGGCATGGTAGAAAGCTGGCAGCGGTAATGGTTAAAACTGCAGCGAGCTACAGATTGGATTTAGCTGCTGTGCATCTGTGAGATTTTGATGACTCTGGGACCTAAAACATTTTCATTACTTTATTTTCTGATAATAATTCTGTATGTTCCTGTTGGGGAAAGAATATTTGAGGGATATTTTTAATTGTTTGAAAGAGCAGTCTCTACCTTAACCTACTGCGGAAGTCTGTTACAACTAATAGAAATTTCATAATGTGACTGGACAGTCAGCTGAAATATGGGATGGTAAAGCTCACCAGAAGAATTTCTGAACAATTTGTCATGATCTGAAATTATTTGGAGGTACAGATCCCCAGTGTGAGCCCAGAAATGTTGGGGATTTCTACGGTGGTGGTGTTTGGTTTGGAAACTAAGCTAAAGCATTGACTAAATTGTTGAACAGTGATTGTCTCCTGGGCTGTGCAGTTCTGCCTATTTTACTTATTTTGCGTCTGTATAACCAGCAAGATCAAGAGTATTAGTTATTCTTTCCAAGATCTCCTGCAGATGTTAAACACTACTGTAATTGTATAAAGAGAACAGTTGGTTTTAAAATTGATGTGCTCTTTTTTCACATTTATTTCTGTAACAATTGAATTTTAAGTATATGAATCATGTTGTTGTATGCATTATGTACTCTAAGTAGTATTCTGGTATGTCATATAACCTATCTGGAAGGATAAATGCAAAGTGTACTTCACTGTTACTGATAGGTGTTTAGATATCTCTGCTGGTTGGCTCTGATATACCTTTAGATTTGGTAGGTAGATGGAGGATCCTCATGTCAGGCTGTTAAAAGCTGTAGTACAGGATTACAAGAGTGCCTTGTTTTTTCAGTTACTTGGGGCAACCAAGTAGTAGATTCCTTCCCTCATGGTTTGTGAGTTGGATAAAGGGATTGAGCTCCACATAAAATTGCTATCTTCTTGTTACATAAAGAAGTCTTTAACGTATAATGCATGTGTATCTTGCATGTCCTCTTTTATAACTGCTAGAAGAGCAGGAACCTTAAAATTGATGGAAAAGGCTAGACATTGTTTTTCTTAAAAACCTAAGGATTCATCATTAATATGCTTTACATTTTTCTTCAGTGTCATTGAGAAAAGTTATTTTGCTTGCAAAGCTATTGCTTCTCCCTCTTTCTTATCAGTGGACAGGTTTCTCTGAAGATAGAATCTGAGTCTTGTAGCATCAGCATACAAAATCAGAATGATTAATAGCTTAATTACTTAACACTAATTTTAAGGCTTTTTGCCTTCAAGCAAATACACAGAGCATGTACCATGTGCTTCTCAGTATGTAAAATAATCATTTGTTTCAGAAGCACCTTTTGTGGCTATAGAAAGTGTTATGGATATTCTTGCCAGCTGTGTTTCAGATGTGTATCAATATTTGCAATGGTCTCCCTGCAACTTTAGTTTTTCTATGAAATACCACAATTTATTTGGTTTATGCCATTTACAGCTTATTTTCCCATTTTCTATTATCTTGCAAGTGTTCAAATGCAAGCCCAGAGAACTCTGAATTTCCTGATTAAATTCCAAACAAAACACTTTGAAAGCAAACATTTTCCTCGTAGAAGTCAGATGCTTTAAGCTAATCTGATGATACTTTGGAGACCTTTGGAATGTTTGGAGTTGCCAGGACTTAT
Source organism: Psilopsiagon aymara (assembly GCA_024733675.1). NCBI lineage: Eukaryota > Metazoa > Chordata > Aves > Psittaciformes > Psittacidae > Psilopsiagon > Psilopsiagon aymara. The sequence continues at coordinate 48,749 of JANRGW010031775.1, read as the reverse complement.
GTATTGAGTGAGAAACCCGGGTTCACACCTTGTAGTTTGAGAAAGGAGAAAGTGGAATGTGTATCACAGAAACTTTAACAGATTGGGCCAACTCTTGGACTAAATAGTACAGATCAAGGGACTCTTGACAAGCAAAAACTTTATAGTTAAGATCCGTGGTGTTAAATCAAAATGAATTTAGTTACTAGATAATGAAGACTGTGATCCAGGAGATTTTCCTTTCTGTGCTAGGCCGTGGGTAGGGTGTACAGTTCTGCTGCTCGCCAGAAAGATGCATTTTTCTCTGATTATTTCTTAAATTTCAGTCTTGAAAAGAATGATATTTTTAAACAACCAGCATTCCTTGAAATTGCCTATTTCAAATGAAAAATCAGTACTCCCATGTGTAACATGGAATGATCCTTAATGCTTTTTACTGGAACTTACTGACATACAGAGCAGTCCACTTTAAGCTGTGGAGCAATATTCTGCAAGACCAATCAAAGAACTGTATTTCAGGTTGAGAATAATATCCAGTATTTCTTTCTTGGAAAACATTTAAGAATGTTTTATGATGTGGTAGGAGTTCATAAGTAGAATTGTGAGGACAGATGCATCACTGTATTGGAAATGCAGTAAAATTTGCATCATGAAGTTGTGGGAAGCTTTTCCTTCATGTGGGATGGGAGAGGGCAGAAGACTAGACCTGAAGTCCTGCCTCTGTCAATTTTCTATCAGTTAGATTTATGTTATCTGATTCATCCTTCCCTGCCAGACTCCTCACTTGCTTTAGGAGCCATTTTCTGTTTATCAGATTGGAAAGGGTCCTGTCTGACCTCTCTGATCTGCCAGTCATCTATTAGAACTGTTTTGAAACCTAAAGGCTATCTATCTTAGATAGTGGAGCTCAGAGTGACACTAAAAGAAACCATGCAATTGCGAGCTTACATAAAGTTCCTCTAAATAAGTGTTTCTCTCTGATGCATTGTGCTAATTTTTTTCACTTGTGTGTGCTGGGATAATAATTTATTTCACTGCTTTGTCTACATTATTATATTCAGTGTTCCCTTCCACATGCCACTCCAACACTATATTTGATTTATTGGACCCATTGATGTTTCCTATTAAGTGTTTTTGATGAGCAAGTTGTGCCACATTGATAAATGCAATTCAGAAACAATGTGTATTTTATTGTGTTTTGTTGGGTTTTTTTGTTAACCAGACACGATATTTAATTATCCCTTGGTGTTACTTTATTGGTACAGAAGCATGTGTAACTGTTACCCTGAGAAGAGTAAGAGACAGCTAGAAATCATGGAACTAAATGGGAGGTGGGAAAGGTGGCAGCATTGGTCACTTTGGAAAGTTTTCTTTCAACCCAGCATCCCAAACTTTAGACTGAAAAAGACATTAAAACCAATATTGCATGAGTATCAGTGAAAAGCCAGCCCTTTCCCTCTCCTAACCATTCTATGATTCTTCATGATAAGGATTTGCAATGATTCTTCACAAGTGCCACATCCATGAGTAATTCTTTTCCAGATATTTAATCTGGTATTGTTGAATTCAGCTGTCTTGGAGAGAGCTGCAGATGGCAGTCGCCACTTTTTATGTTTTGAGGGTTTCTTCTTCATTTTGGGTGAGATAGTAAGTTGAGTAAGGTAGTAAAAGAATAAAGTTTTTCTCTAGGTCTTAATAAAAGCTTTTACTTTTCTCCCAGACAACTCTTTGGATAAGTGCTAAGGATCTTAAAACCAGGTTTTGAGAGGCCAGTGTTCTGAGCAGGTAGAGCAGTAAGACCTTGTAACAATCTCCATTTCTGGAGCCGCTTCTTTGCCGAGTTTTAGTGACAAAAAGGAGCAAGCTTACCCTAGGATTTTAAGAGCACATATTTCTAATAGAACTTGGCAGTTCAAGGGCTAAAGAAGCATTTTAATCTTTTGTGCCCACCCAGTCTCTATACAAATGTAAATATGTCTGTCTTTAACAATTTGCCAAGAAATGTGGTTTTAATTTGTTAGCAGCGATCCCACCTCCCTGCAGCTCTTTCAGAGTCAAGTCACAAGTCTGGCAGGGCTTTGACGTTTTTCTCTGTCGTGGTGTCATTGTTTATGTGATGTCTGCTTCTGCTGTCCTCCTTTTTATGCCTGGAATATTTTTCTTTAATTATTTCACTGCCTAAAAGGAATTTGGGATTACTAGACAGGATGAGAGCAGATTAGGTTTTTTTGTTTCTTTGACAAGTCCCGAAGTTCCCATAGGAAATAAATAGTATTTCCAAAACTGACAGTGTTGTTTTATTTTTTTTTAATTAACTAAAATTATTAAGTCTAATAAAGAAAATAAAGGAAGTATCACCAATAATGGCCAAGTGTCTTAGTAGTATATGGGGTGCCCATTGTTGTTATTTATGACTCTCTCTGCCTTCTATTGTGGACTTATTCCAGCCTTAGGGAGTTTACATCACTCCTAATAGCAAAAGGCTCTCTGGTTCCCACAGAGTCTTTCAAAGACTGACTCATATGCCTTATGTTAATTGTTCAGCTCTCAAAATACAGCACTTACAGGGTGTGGTTCCGAGGGGAAAATCTACTGTACTTAGAGGGCATGTTCAGAAGTGTTTCACATATAAATCATTTTGATTCTTAATTTTTTTAATGCCTTAACCCTTTTCTGTCACTGCTTTATGTGATAAGTTACTTGAAACCAAAATAAAAGGTTGATGATGGCGTAGTGAGGGAATGTGTTACCCTAGAGCTCTGGACCATTAACTGCAGTCTGACTCAACTCACAAGTGACAGAGCTTCGTCATTTTTGCTTCTCTCCAGGGTCTGTTCTTGACACCCTGGTGTGACGGTACACTCCAGGCAACAGTCATGCACTGTTCATAATCAGATGCAAGTTAGAACTGAGGTTTCTTCCTTTTCTGCAGTAGTGAGTACCTGTGGACAAGAACTGTCCCCAGCCCTCTGAATTTTGTGCATCACATTGCTTACCGCATCTACCAGAGTTGCCTTAATGGAGTGGCAATCCTATCATGATCCACTGTGGGGAGACTTGAAGAAGATTTAATAGAATTAGCCTTACTGGTTACCTTAAAGCAGTAACTCAAATGCTTCTCCTGTTCTCTGGCTAAGTAAGAGTGCTCTCCAGCTGCTTTGCAGCAGAGGGATTGTGCAAGATCCTTCAGGCTGAGTTGTGCGAATGTTACTGGAAATTCAAATAGTTTCTACAGTTGTTACGGTTAAGAGTGTCTCCTCTTAAAATTAGCAGAGCTCTCAAGTCCATCATAATACTCCCTTCTTGAATAGTTTACAAAATATGATGAAAACTTACTCAGTCAAATTAAGGGAGCCCATACCTCTAACTAGAATTGAAGCAGCAATTAATCCCTCAGAATAAACTAGTTAGGCTTGATTTCTGAGGTTGAAATCACACTGCATGTATGTCCCATGTGTTTTCTGCCTGCTGTAAACACTCATGTTGCACCATTAGTGAACAGAACTTGAATCTGTCAGTACACACAAAGAAGTTTGCATAATTTGCCTCTGAAAGGAGGGCTCAGAACAGCTGTAGGTCTTTCTGAAACTGTCAAAATAGCTTGATTTCATTGCCTGACTACCCTTTTTCTGCTTAGAAAACAGGAAGTTGTTTTGACTGGCTTAGTGTTCTGGAAAGAGCAGTGAGGTTTATCCCCTCTCCTTTAAAATAGAAATACAAATAAAAATGGGCAGAGCTTCAGTGCCTTTAAGTGACAGGTTGAGAGGTGTTCCAGGCAGCTGTCATGTACGCACTATGGTCTTGTGCCTCTGCAGTCTTTCGCTACTTCCCACTTCTTTTGTACCACCTGGTTCGTGTGCCAGCTTCACACTGTGGAGCAAGGGTATAAATAAGCACTGCCTCCATTTGATGAGCTTCAGTCAGAAGTTGCAGCATGCAGGCTGATGGCGAAAAGTGATATCCAGAAAAGGAGATGCACAAAGTCCCTTCTCTAATGTTGCCACATTTTTTTCTCTCCATAGCCTCTGAAATAGTACTTTTTTGAGGGTATATAGTTTTTAATAGTGAAGTCAGCGACTGGCCCTTCTCTGACTGAGGTTGTTTCATTGTGAAAGGAAATGCTCACAGCTTGAAGAAAAAGAGCATTTTCCTTCCCTCCCTCTTGCCCTGATCTCATATTATATAAAACCATGGTGCTGCTGTTAGCTGAGACCAGAAAGAATTCCCTTGTTGTCCTGTAGTAGCCAACCACTCCAAGCTGTGAGCATTTGAAAGTTAGTATTAAAAGTTTTAACCCTTGCCTCCTGAAATGTGTAAATAAACTCTATTTTTTTGTAAGTATGGAAAATCATGGGAATTCTTCTGAGAATAAGTGTACAGGCCGCTGCGCCAGTCAGTCTCTTCAGAAAAAAAGCTGACAAACATGCTCCTGTCTGCAAGAGAGATTCCTGGCATTTGTCACAGTTTGAGCCACAAAGATGTCAAATATTTGCCAACAGTTTCCTCAGAGGGTTTGGAAAGCTACATCCTTTACATTGCAGTCTTGTTTGTTTGCAGGATAATTTAGCATATGAAATACGCTTGTTGGGAGTCTGACAGGGGAGGGAACTGACTAGACACCCTGATATTAAAAGATGAAAAATAATTCTCTTAGACTGCTCAGATCATAATAACAAAGAACATCTGTAAGTCTTAGTGTTAGAAATGGAGTTTTATGTTGAATAATCATAGCTTGGTGGGTCATGTTTTAAACCTGTGTTTTCTTTTGGAGCAGAAAGAAGAACTTTCCAATGGGACATCTGAATATTTTACTAAATCTGCTGAGAGCAAGAAGGCAGAGATTAGTCTGGATGAGCAAATAAAGCAAGGCATCTTGAAAGAAATGTATGTCACTCTTCTTTCTAAGGTGTTAAATTTATAGTCTAGTAAACTTTGGATAAATAGAATCTAGCCCATGTAATAAAATTTCACATAATACAATCTCCTTTACAAAATATTATTTCACATTACTAAGAGACTACTTACTCCGGTGTGGATGAGCACATGAAATGATCATTGTTGTTTTGTATGGCATGAAAAAAGCTATTACAACCCACATAGATATCTCACATAGCGCTAGGCAGAATCAAAACAGGGTGTTTTTTAACTTGAATGAAGCCCTGAGCCAAAATAAATACTTAGTGTTTGAATCTGGTACATAATATTTTGCAGAGATATTTTTTTTGCTCAATTGGAGAGTCTGCACTATACCATGGTACTAGTACGGATCTTTGCTCACAGTTAAAGGGTGTCCCTGCTGTAGTGGATGGGGAGGGTTAATTGATCAACTGAACATTACACTGGTCCTCTGTTGTACCAGGATGCTGTTCTTGTGCAAGTTGCCAGTAGCCCCAAATCAACTGCAGAATCAGGGATTTGCTGTGAACCCTGGCAGCTTTTCTTTTTACCCATGTTGTCTCATCTGTGTTGTCTTTAGAAATGAGATTAGATTTGGAGATATGCCAGTGCTCTGCCTGATTTGCAATAGCCCTCTTTCTGAAGAGTTGGATATGCTGCTCAGCATCAGCATAGCAGCAGAGAGTGGTCTCAGCCGGGGATAATCTGCAGTAATATCTGTAGACTGAAAATACAGCTTCAGGACTTGTGGATAAAGTTAATCTTGCAGTCTGTGTGAAATGTAGATGCACAGGTAATATGCTGTTGAGGAGTGTTTATGTACTGACATTCCATCAGGTCCCTTGTGATCCCATTTTCCTATGATTCCTTTTAGAATATCATCTACTTGCATTGCCTAAGTCCTTGCAGATGAATGGGCTTGGTATTAGATGAGTAGTGGTTAACTTTAAAGTAATGCTTTGAAATAGCCTGGGAAAAATCCCAGAGGAACAATCTAAAATAGCGATTAGAAACTCTCACACAGAGAGGCGCACGCTGCCTCTCCCTGCCTGCCCCCCTGTATTCTTTAGATACACATTATGCATCTGAATATATGGGAATGGTTTGAAATCGTTCAGGCACTTATGAAATGCTATTTTATCTAGCCAGTTTGAGAAGGAATTCAATATACTTACGCTGTGTTGACCTTTAACATCTGTAATGAATCTAGTTCTGCCTCTTAGAATAGGATGTGAACTCCTTCAAGGCTTAGTCATTAATAAATAGGGTGCCCCTAGTGCAGTGGAAAATCAGATGGATAACACGTGATATTATCCACACTAGACAAACATTACTGCTTGTCAAGATGATATACAGGAGATTTTTCCATGTTTGGAAAGAGAGTTGTTCTAGTGGTTCTTCAGAGTCTGTAAGAAGGGAAGATTGAAAATTAATTTAAGAACAAAATTCATTTTTATTGCAGTGTGGAAAGGACAAAATTGAAGAAAAGTAACACAAGCAAACCTCAGATCAGCAAGGACTCCAAGAAGGTGTCCTTTGGCTCAGTGGACTTGCAGACAGGGAACAGAAAGAATGGCCGTCGGACTTCTGTCAGCCCTCAATCTGAAGTGATGTGTAGGAGTCCAGGACTGCTGAAGGACTGCACAAATACAATTGAGAGCAACTTGGAGCTTCCTGTTTTAGAGCTGGAAAACTATGTTAATCAAAGACAGACAGATGGTGTTAGTAGCCAGCAAAAACCTCACTCTGTGGAGTGGTTGAAGTCGAGTCTTCTGAGTGAGAGCCTTCCTTGTAGCTCTGAGTCAGCACTGCTACGTCCAAAGCAAAGTCAAAAAGTGACCAGAACGCAGGCTCAACAAAAGACCTGTGCTCCAGAAGAAAAGCTAGAGTATTTTGAAGAAGTATCCTCTGAAGGGACTCCTTTAATTCCTACCAATAGAGAGATAAGTAAACCTGATGATGGTTGTTTAGGTCCATTCTTGGAGAAGACCCCACTTAATTCTGGGTTGTTTTCTAAGCGAGACATGACAAAGGCTGCATCTGATGAGGAGTCACTAAGAAAAAACTCCTCCCAGCCTCTTACTGTGAGGAACAATATAGTGCAGGCAAGCCAAAATGAGCCAAGCACAGCCACTGAAGATGCGATGCCACCATCATATATAGAGCTGCGGCCTGTGCCTTCAGAGAAGCTTAGCCAGAAGAGAAAAAAAGAAGTTGAAAATGGTCTCAGGAAGTTAAAACTACGAAGGCTTAAAAAGTCATAAAGTCTGAAATGCTACCTCGACAACGTGGGTGGACAGCCAAGCTTGTGTTTGGAAAGGATAGGCAAAAAGTAGGAAGCACTTCAAAACAAAAATAATCAAAATACACAGTAAAAATGAGATAAAACTTAAAGAAAATTCAGGTAACTGAGTATCTTAGTCATAATTCTAATGAAGGTAATTCTTTAGGGATTGGACATTAATATTGTATGAACCAGGGTAGTATTTGTAGAAAGAAAAATCTCTTACACTGTAATATTTACCAAGCAAAATTTTAAATGTGTGTGTTTCAGTACTATTAAAAAGTTGTACCAGCTGATGACAGCCAAAGTTAAACCCACTTTTGTGATCTGTTAGCAGCTGCAGTGATTTAGTGTTTTGCTTGTTTCAGGATACTGTTTCAGTAAAAATTAATTCTTCCTTTCTCTCTGCATTAGGCCATGGTTTATTCACATGATCTTTACAAGTAAGACAACCTGAGCTCATTTCAGATAAATCTTTAACCAGGATTTAATATTGCTGATAATTCAAGGCCCCCCTGTTCAGCAGGGTTTCAAAATTACTGCAATTTCTGCTTGTGCAGTTTTGATATGAACGTTTATTCCTAGCCCAAGCTGTGGATTCAAGCGATCGTGCATTCAGCCTTTGGAGAAATTATTATTGTTTTATGTATGCAGTCAGCTGGATGTGCAGACATTGGTGTTGGGAAGAGTTCTTTCTGTGTGAACAACTTGTAACTGTAAGATAGAGGTCATTTTTAATTGCACAGTGCTTTTTCATTCTGCTTTTGCAACGTATATGTGAATTACCTGAGGCAATGTAACTTTTTATTTCATGCTTTTTATATATTTAAAATAAAATTATAAGCAGTTTTACCATTCTCTTCAAATCATTGTGACCACAGATACTTTATGTGAAGCAATTTTGGACAGTCCTACTGACATATCCTCATTTAGGTTCAGAAGGATATTCCCATCCACAAGTGTTCGAGTTGGTAGTACAGTGCAGGTCCTTAAGAGAGTTAGCAGCTCGGCAGTTGACAGCAAGACACTGCTAATGGAACAGCATCTTTCTGCTGTAAATACTTTTTTCTTTTGCTGTAAGTGAAAAGAGTTCTGCATACCTTCCAAAAGACATTTTCTCTTTTTTCTTTCAGCCTGTTTGCATGATTTGTGCCACAGGGCTTTGCAGTCAGGTTGCTCCTGCTTACTAGTCTTCAGGCTCTGCAGAAAGGACTTAGTAACAGCAAAACTGAGGCTGCAAATGAACCTGGGTTTGGAGGAGGTATAGCCCGAGGTATGTTTACTGTCGTCTCTTCCATGGGCTTGAGATCCTGGGCCAGGAAGAGAATAAAAAGGACCTTTTTTGATGCACTTAAAATTTTGAGATATGAGGACATTTAATTAAGAATGTATCAGAAAAATGAGAGTAAGCTTAACCATTCTGTGATTCTATTTAAAATAGAATAACTTGATAGTATATATTAAAGTCTTAGCTTAGATTTTCTGGGGGTCTTCTTTAAGTTCTTATAGTAAACTAATTGATAAAAAAAATGCTACAAGCACATATTCCAGACTGCGATTGTAAGTTACCATTATTTCTACTTTGCTTTTACTTGGATCTTTGTGATGACACTCTTGATTGTAATGGATACATACAGGAGAGTTTTGGATGATTATGCAGTAACAGACACAGGTTGAGTTTGTAAAATCACTTCAGTTACTTCTTTTTATTTTGTTGTGGTTAAGGAAAAGACCTTACACTTGATTTTGCAAACTGGTGAATGCACTGATTGTATCTGTGAACACTGTGGATGGTCCTGAGCAAGTAAGCCCCCAACTATTACTGCGAAGTGTTTGGGACTCTGATGCTTCCTTTCTTCTTCCTCTCCTCCTCCATTTAACTCAAGCATTAGAAACCAGAGGGCAACCACATAGAGTTTGGTGTCATCACATAGTGTTATTAGTTGCTTAATCACCACACTGATAGTGGTGATTTTTAACACAGTTACAATCATAGAATTGTTTGAGTTAAAAAGAACATTACGGTCATCTAGTCCCAACCCCCCCCTGCCATGGACAGGGACACCTCACAGTAACCACGTCACCCAAGACTCCATCCAGCCTGGCCTTGGACACCACCAGGGATGGAGCATTCACAACTTCCCTGGGCAACCCATTCCAGTGCCTCACTGCCTTTACAGTAAAGAACTTCTTCCTTATATCCGATCTAAACTTCCCCTGTTTAAGTTTGAGCCCTTTGTGCTATCACTACAGTCCATTATGAAGAGTCCAAGTTGTGGTGCAACAGTTAAAAATGTAAGGCTACATGGATTAAAGGTGTTAGAGCCTAGAGGGTCAGAACAAATACAAGGGGACTTCTCAGAGGTTGTTATAGTTGCCTCATTCTTGCTGTAATTACTGACTGTTAGGTTCCTAGGCAATTTGTAGCTGTGTATTTAGAGCTTAGTTATATGTTAAAGTTGCCTCTTGGGTCCTCAGAAATGCTTTTATTCAGGAAAAAAGCTTTGAATTCATGGTAATTTCTGATTTTAGATGGTGTCACTGCTCAAAACCATTCTTTTGTCTCTGCAGCAGGACTATAAAAGTTTCCCATTTCAAACCCTTTTGTGTGCTTTATGTGATGCGACATACAGGCTGGGTTGTTACCACGTGTCTCTGTTCTCTCTGTACTTGAAGCCCGAGGTTGTCTTCTCACCCTCTGCATTGTCGACAATCCGCCTGCACCCAAGTGACTGGCAGAGCGTGATCTCGTGCTTTTGAACCACAAACCTGGTGTTCCTGAAATCTGGCTCAGAGGGAAGGAGGAAAGAAGCTGGAAACTGATCAGGAGTGAAATTAGTTTGCAGGTCTTGGCTGTGGCTTTCTATTATCAATTTGCTTCTGAGCAGCATTCATGTGCCTTTGTCTTAAAAACATAAGATATTTAAGGCTCTGTTCTGTTCTGAAACTGCCTCTAAAGCACAGAAACCATTTGTTTGGTTCTTTTTTTTTTTAATCTTGCGTTTGATATGCTGGGTTTTTTATTTTCAGATCTACTTTGAGCTCTGCAATATGTGGAGCTCTGATACTGGCTAAAGCTTCCACTGAAAAATACATGTTTGTCTTGAAGAGAACTAACTATTCCAAACCAGCTCTGTTGTTGTTTTGGGTTCAGTGAACTTCTGTCTTCAAACACACAGCAAAAGCTGGACCAGCCTTTACCTATACCTATTTATTTATAAAGAGGAAGCAGGCTGATGTAAAATCTCCCTTGGACAGTGTTGATCGATCAGAAAGTTTTAACTATCACAGGACTTAATTGTGTTTAACAAGCTTTGCTCTCTCTCTGGTGTTATCAGGTTGTAGTTCTGCTCACCAGGGTCCAAGTCCAAAGCGTATGTTAGTGTGTTAGTACAATTGCACAGCATCATTCCTGGGTTACACTTGACTTGAAGGACTTCAAGAGCACCTGTTTCTAACCAAAAAGGAGAATGTTCAGAACCCAGAGTTGTGACCAGTGAGGTGTTAAGTAGCCTTCTGAAGGTGTTTATTTTGTCAGTGTGAGCTTCCTTTCCACCATTCTGCATGTGAGTCACATTGTCTGAATTGACTTTTTCAATCACCATCTCATTGGCTTTTCTAAGGAAAAAGATGGATTGTTTGCAATTGGAGTAAGAAGGATGTAAAATATAGTTAGACTGTCCCAGATTGCATGTTAGGAGTAGTTATCTCCTGGCCTATACCAGTATCTAGTAGAAGGTTTCATGCTGTATTAAAACACTCTATTGCAAAGCTTGAGCAGACAGAGTTAATAGTATCAAGAGGCTTTTAGCCAGCAGTGGGACGTGTGGGTTGGCCTCAGAAATTAGCTTTAATAAAAGGCGCTCCTCGCTTCTTTGCTTTCTGCTTTTTTCTTCTCTAATAAGCATTAAATAGCATCCAAACCCCGATGTGAAGAAGATGCTGGCTGGGGAAACAGCAGCACATGGAGCCTTTCATCAAAGGGATATCAAAGCATTCTGCAGCTGAACCTGGGAGGGATATGAATATGCTTATTTTGACAGTTGTGCAGCACTGAGGATAAGCAATTCCTTCCAGGTAAGCTGGGTAAGGAACTTGTGCTGCAGATCTTTCATCAACTCACTCAAGTGTTTTTGAACATGGTTCTCCCATCTTGTTCCCCTTTCTTTTCCCAGGTAATTAAAATGGAATCTGTCAGCACATGACCTTGCCCTTTCCACGGTAGCCATAATGTGACATTTTTAGATGGGCACTTCTTGTTTGTTTGGTGTTTGCTGATGCTGAGAAATCATAGCAGAGTTGTAAAGATGGTGTAGTGTCACGAGGCATTCCAGGTAAAACCTGGAAATTACCCAGGGAATTAATCTCCACCATCCCATCTCCTTTACTGTCTGTATAAATAATTCCAGAGCTGGGAATTGGTTCCTGTGAGAGCTGATGCTGCACCTTTTTTGAACGAGAATTTCACTGATTTGCTCCCATTCTGTCATTGAAGTCCTTTATAGCGGAGACAGAGAACCCCAGCAGCAGGAATTGCTAATGCAGCTCCCTAACTGCTTCATTTGCTGCCACAATAATTATCTTCTTAATTTGTGCATCAGATCTTTAAAGAAGAGTGTCTTGAGCTATAATTCTAGAGATGGGCATTCCCCTTTTTAATATTAATATGATCTCATGGGGCTAGAATGAAAAGAGCAGAGATGTATTTCTCCACCCTGTGGAGAAACTGGTAGGGACAATTTGCACATCACAGAGAAGGCGCTTATTGGAAGAGCTGGGCTGCAGCTGGAGCTTGGGTCTGGTGGCCTTTCTGATCCCACGTTGCCCCAGTGCTAACGTGAACCTCCAGCCAGGGGCCAACAGAACAGACAGAACCTTCACTGCCTTCTTCCTCCTCACCCGCAGAAGATGGAATTAGTCACTGCTGTCAATACTGAAAATGAGGAAGCTGAAAAAAAGTTTGTATTTAACTATTCTTGCTGCATTTCAAAGGGGAGGGAGAGCTTATGCAATCACTTCCATCTTCTAGAGAGGAAAAGGCTGAATCTGGTACTTCCTTGTCGGAACTTCTCATCTTTGCATACGCTAATAAAAGCATTGAGCCTCTGCCCTGTGACTTGTTCCAGAGGGGCTCTGCCAAGAGCAGGGGTGATGGTGGATGCCCCTATAGAGCTGAGCCTTAGCCTGATAGCTGCAGAGGAGAAGCTGAACCATACAGAGAATATGACCTCCTGCATTCCCTAGCTTGGTGAAGGGCTGATTGATAATATTAACCATTACTATGCAGGTGTGTTTGCTGCTCTAAGAGCAAGTGTGTCTCCAGTGGAAAGGCAAATAGCTTCAGCAACAGAATTGCTTGAAGAATCTAGTCTCGTGTTTAGGCTCTAACTGGTTTATGTTTCTCACTTGCTAGGCTTCAGGCATACAAGCACTCACTGGCTGTCCTTTGCTCCTATTAGCAATGCAGAAATAGCTGTTCCCAAGGCTCTTCCCCGAGTGACAAGGATATATTGACATTAAGGGTGATGCAAGGTGCACCATCAGCACCTTTTGCAAGTTACCTCTGTTTGAGATGGGCCCTCTCGGTGAGGAGGTGCAGAGGCTTTGATGTGGCTGTGTTCAGCTCCAGTTGAACCAAACCCAGATTCAACAGGCTCCATTAGCTGTAGCTGAGGGTGCTCAGGGGAGCAATTTCATCATTATTGTTTTGTAAAGCTCCCATGTTTAAATGGCAGCTCAAGAAGCACACGTTTTCCTAGTTCTTAGATGAATAAGGATCCAAAGAACACACAGTAACAGCAGGAACCTCCTCCTGACTAAACAGAATGTATCTTCCCAGAGCAGTAAGATGTGAACTGACAAAGTACAAATTCCAAAAAATTAGTATTGTAACAGGAAGACCTTCAGCCTCATGTGTCTGTCTATTTCCATGACAATGGAAAACAGTTCAAACACCAGTGCCCAGCTTGGTGGTGGTTCCAGGTTTTGGAAGCCTGGTTTGGGGTTACATTCATTCACCAGTGTAAAATTTGAAGCTACCACTGACATATGAGGGTGTAATTTAAAGATATTATGGCAATTTCACAGCATTCTCTTCTCTTCCCCTGTGTGGTTGTGGGTTTATAACACTGGGAGGTGGCAATGGAAATGAGGTGTATGGAGAAACTGCTCTAACAAAACCTCTGCAGAGGCAGTGCAGTGCTTCACAGCACAGGAAAGGCTGGAAATACATAAATGAGGGCTTGGCAAGCCTGGAGGTGCCCAGGTTTTGCTTTACATGGAGCCTCCAGAGACCTAAACAGATTTAGCACTATGGTAAATGATGAAGTCTGTATTTAGAATTCACCTCCATAGGTTTCCACTGTGGCTTGTCAAATTCCAGCTCCCAAGACTAGCAAAAAGCCCTATTTTTTTTTTAATTAGCTTAGCAGAAGACAGGCTTAGATTTATTCCTGTAAATTCAGGTATAAATATTTCAGTCATTTAGAAGAGGTAGTTGGTTTCTGCATCACTGGGGCCCTACATGAACAGTAGACATCAGGATGATGGTTAATTCAACACTGAGTAGAGGAAGGCCTCTAGTTAATCATCTCACTCGTACTTCTAAGGCAGATGGAAGGTTCTATTATCTTATAAATGGCATTTTTGGACACAGCATGTCAGAGAAAAAAAGAGGGAAACAAATACTCCTGGGATTTGATTGAGGAATTATGGAAGCAGTCAGATGAAGCTAATGTTGTTGACTTCCCATTCAGCAGGCAGCCAACTGATGATTCTCCAGTACTTCAGTTCTGTGGCACGTGGCTGTGAGGAGGGAGAGCTGTCCCCTGTCCCAGCAGCATAGTGGCACGTTTGATGTCTCCTGTTAAAGTGAGTGTGAAATAACACTAAAGATATTTTAACGGTTTTTAAGACAGCTGTAAAGAAAGTACAAGGCAGAAGTGCCTTGCTGTCATCTTGTTTAGTGTTCACTGTATTCGTATCACAATACATAGAGATACTTTACTAGACATGTATGAAGCAGCATAACCTTGCAGTGGTTAGTTTAAGCTCAAGTACAGACAGCAACCCAACGCTACTTGGGTTTCAGCTGTGTTTCTTACCCGCAGTGAATTGTTCCTCCAGCTCTGTACTTAGCACCTTCCTGTAAAACACTGCTGCAGCCTTATCAAGAAAATACGTTAAAATAGGAGTAGACGATCAGAGAGCAAACCCAAACTGGCACACACAGCCCCTCTGAGGTGGGAGGGGCAGTGCTGCTTCAGCACTAAAAGCCATTGTGTTGAACAGTTTAAAAGTTTATTTTATGCTTTACAAGCACTTCTTGCCATTAGGAATCGGTATCATCTGTGGATCCTTTCCCATCCAGGTCAGCAGTTTGGATCCTGCCTAGCTACGTACATTTGGTTACTATCTGGTGGGAGCTCATTGGCCCATGCAAAGTAAACTGATTGCACAATTCCAGTCACATCCTCCTCCTCCTCCTCCTCTTCTTAGAAGTACACAGAGAGGCACTAGCCAAAAGACATAGAGAACAAGGGACATGCTGCTTTCCAACCCCTTCAACCTGACTGGGAACCAGAGGGGAACATGGAATCAGCTAACAAAACCCGACTGCATGGAAACGGGTGCCAGGCCTTGGAAGAAGCACAAAGCTGCCCCTGCCCCAGCAGTGTGGCAGGAGCGCCTCCCTGCTCAATAATCTCCACGCTCTTTCATGTTTTCATACAAAAAATTTAATAAATATTACTTTTCAAGATTTATTGCCAGGAACAACACATCAAAGATGCATTTTCATATAACACTAATATCACAATACAAGGTATCTTCATGATCTCAATGGTTAACCACTGAGATGACTATGTTTATAAGCCTTTTGATCTTAAACATCGTAATAGCACTTTGATTTCCTCACTTGTTAAGGCGGGCAGTGTAATCTATGGCAAACCTACACAGTGATCTTACTGGACATTCTACTGTTCAAGTATTCAACAACTAGCTTATTAGAATACTCCCTAAATGCAGTAGATTACAAAAAAAGTCAAATCTACAAGTGGTTCAGTATTACATATTCATGGTGAGAAAAAACAAAGAATTAGAATTTACAAAAGAAGATTGCTGTGTTCCCAACTTCACACGCTAATCGGATACTTTCAGTACATGCAACCACTCACGTTTCCTCTACATAAAGTAATAGCTCAGTTTTGTTCCCTTAAACTGCTTCTTAGCAGATGATCTGCCTGTCACTCGGGTTTCAAGTCTAAAGCAGCAAAACAAAAAGAAAGAATGTTCTAGTCTAATTCTCTAAACTGCCTCAGTCAGTACTTACAAATAATCTTAAAGTGATACTATGGAAGGTGTTTCAAACGTTGGACATTGTACAAAAACCAGCGTCAAGGCCTGGGAGCCCGTCCTATTAAAAATAACCTATTTTCGAACACCTCAGTTTTGGCGTATAGGCAACATGTAACAAGGAAATAAATTCGAAATAGAGAAGCCACAAGCTTACAATGCTATCAAAAACCTTCAACTCTAAACACGTACATATAAATAAAAAGGAATGATATTTTAAGGCTCTTGATTATTAAGTTAATAAATCAAATATACACAAGTGATTAATAAAAAAAGAATTATTTACAGATCTATACAAACTTCTATTTTTGACACATTTTCCTCTTTAAATTCTTCATTTACCAGCAACTGCTGACAAGTTCCCCCCACCCCGCCCCCAACAAAAATACAATAAAAAAATAAATAATAAACTTATTTGTGATAGTTGCTGTGGTTCCAAGCTGCAAAGGCACTTTCAAATACAGAACTAGTTGTACGTCAACCATAAAACCAATATACAAAAACCTCAAATTCAATAAATATAAATAAAATGTATTAATTCAAAAGGAACTGTATAAATCTGGCAGGAAAAAGAAAAGTAGCAAATGAAGAGGAAGGAGGAGTAGTTAAGGCTCTGTAATACCTTGGGAAACGTTTCCGTGATGCATCAGCTGCAGCTGAATTTCCGCGAGGGCACTTTTGACTAGTTTTGCATAGATGTGAAATGCAGCACTTGGTATTCCAGCCAACCACAGCAACTATCATTGCCAGTGTAAGCCAGCTTGTCAAAACTTAAATTAACACAGGGATTCTAAGTAAATAATAGCCTCAGACTCAAATATTACACAACAGTTTAAGAACTACAAGCTCTTGAGTGCCTTTCTAGTGATACTTAAAGGCCCTGCATGGCAGCACCCCACCGTCTGCTATACAATGTACTCCATCCGATTGAGGCTTTGTGCACTTTCCAAGTCTCTGTTGTCCTGTTTGTTTGTCCAGTTCGGGTGTTTGGTGGGGGTGCTGTTGGGGGGCTTTTCATCTCTGTCTACCAAAGTGTACGCTGGCTGCTTGGTAAAGCGGGCCTTCTGCTGGTGTTTGTCCATGTCATCTTCCTCCACCTCGGAGTTGTGTGTCCTTATTTTGGCGATTTTAGAGTTTTTGTTTTCGTAGTCTTTGATTGGGACAGTGTTTGCTCCGTGTTTCTCAATGGGGTTCTTGATCTGGTTGAGCTGCTCCCTCACGTTGTTGGTAGTGTTGTCGTCAGACGCTGTGTGAGTGTGGCTGCTCTGCTTTCGGCGCTTCCGAATGCACCAATAGAAAACAGTCACCAGGCAGCAGATCCAGGCTACTGTCAGCACCGAGCTCAGCAACGGCACCAAGAAATCTGGAAGAGACAGGACAGTGTTAACCCCACCACAAACCAAGCGCTCCCCACCAGGCTTTCTGCAAATGAAACACATCTTGGGGTTTAAGCCCCATTTTTCCACTGGGGTCCCAGACCCACGGAGGATCTCAGTTCTTTTGGAACACAGCCTTTAAAGTAAGTCTGGAACTTGGAGTGCTGTGTAGTAGCCCTCATGGAAATTGTTCTCATACAGAAAGACCCAGGCATCACTGGTGGGAGCAACACAGGTATCACTACATCACCCTGCCACGGCTCCCAGCTCAATGGGAACAGCTCCTGCTACAACCATTCCCGTCTCACTGGTGGCTACTGGCAAGATGCCCGTTACACTTGCACTCTGTGGGAAGCTAGAAACAGACACCTCTGATAGTGTCTAACTGCGACAGGGGGGCTTCCAGAGCCAGACAGCTGCTGCTTTCTGCCTTACTGACATGCTCAGAGGAGCAGCAGTCCTTTTAACAGGTTTAAAGCAATTTCAGAACTCAGTATTTTAAGTAGCAGGACTTCAGCACAAAGCCTCCTTACTGTGTTCCCCGTTAGCAGAGCCAGAGGCTGAGGGTCTCAGACCCGCTACAAATTCTAAAGGTGAGGAAAGCATCCCCTGCTGTGAAAGGCTGCTCCAGCCATGGCACATGCAGAGGGTTTGGAGGAGAAGGCTCACCTGTTTTGTTTTTAACTGGTCGCCGCTGTACTCTGACCTCGGCCACTGCCGCGATGAGCGTGTTGTTACCATCGCGCTTACTGACAAGGTCGATGATCTTATCTGTGATGTCTTTGATGGGGTTTTCATCTTCCCCTATATCTTCTGCAGACTACAGAAGAAGCCATACAATTAATACAAATGCCAGATCAGATGCATGGGTAATCTGCTATTCATAAGCTTTCACAATCAGTTACGGCTCTTGGCACTTTGAATACTTCAAAAGAACGCCAGAAACAATCAAAAGCTGTGGGCAGGAACTAATAATGCAGAATTTTTGTCCCCATCCTTAAAAAAAGGCCAAAAAACTCCCAAAAGCAGCTCAAGGGAATGTATCAGAAATATGTTTTTCTACCCCTATTACAGTGCCACCAGATGTAGCTTTGAGGTATGCACATGTAACCAGGATGTCTTCCCTGTTCTTACAGGGAACTGGGATGGAAACTAAACCACAAGAAGTGCTGACAAAGCCAGGAATTAGGATTTTTACGAGATCCACATGTTGCACACATAGCCAAGCAATTAACTACTAAGGCATTTAAAGATATTCCAGGAATACTTACAATAGCAACATGTATTTCATTATTTGCCAAGTGCGAAGGCTCACAGGTAATATAGATGGAATATTCAACAGAAACATTCTTCAGAATATTCAGATTCCTCAATTCACTGCAAATGTGCTCTGTGGTAAGTCCCTGGAGGATATAAAAGAGGTGTTGGGGGTTTTTATGCATATGAACACACAGATAGTAGACTTATGTTTCTGTTTCTGCCCTGAAGTAAGAGTTCTCAAGGGAAGAGGAGGAAGAATTGCCTCCAAGCCAGCTTTTGCTGTTATTTCATGTTCTGCTACTTACTGGTGCCATCATTTCCTTATTAAAGGTGAAGGTGATGTTGGCACAGTTGTCTTGGTAGTAAGAATCAGAATTGCATTTGGTCTTCACTGGTTGTTGGTTTGAAGGCCAGCATTCTCCCACCGCAGCACAAGGGTGAGTAAAGCAGTGGTCTTCTCGGACAGGAACACAAGCGTGTCCAGCTGGGCATTCGTTATGGCCTTTGGCATGTAGGACACAAGGTCGAGGACCACACCAAACCTGGAAGAGAATAAGTGCTGATAAATAATCACTGGTTACAGGACAGACATGCAGAGTATCCCACCACATTCCTCCATGTTGTCTGTCACCCTGTTTCAGAGGATTCACAATCCAAACCACAGCACAGCCATACCTTGGAGCATGTGACCTTTCCATTCAGACACTGGCAGGTATTGCAGTCATCATCCCACTTAGCCCCGTCTGGCATCACCCGAACACTGGTAAGACAAGGCCTTCCTGTGACTGAAGAGAGATGGAACAGGATTATAGACTCAAAGTAGGGAATAAAGTGGAAGAACATCTTTCTAAATTAATCTAATCTTATCAGTAAGTTTACTTATTCCATACAGACACACACTTGCTTGAAAACAACAAAAAGCACTCCTCAAAATCCCCATACAACCACAGACTGTTAACAGGCAGTTACAGAGACCTCACTATAAGGACCAGCTATGACGCCAGAAGTACCTTCTTGGCATCCCACACCGCTACGACCCGGTGGGCAAATGCAACGGTACCCATTGATTTCATCTACACACGTAGCTCCAAAGGCACAGGGGGAAGACTGGCATTCGTTGATATCTGTGGAAGGGAGGAGAGGAAATAAAAGTTACTCTATAATATCCTTTTATTTCGTCAGAAAACCATACAAGAGGTTTTCCTGCTGGAGCTTTGTGTTCATTTTCTAGGTCTGCCTGGAGATTGATGCTTATTTTCAGCACCAGTATAAGTGCAGAGCAACTTCTTTGAAGTTCCCGCTGTGTGGGACTAACAAAGATCAAAACCTGACCCCTATGGCTACTTCAGCTTTTCAAGGGCAGGGACGCATTCCTTCTCACACAAACACACTTCCTCTCCTCTGACATACTCCAGTTTTGCTCCCCTGCTACATTCTCCAAGGGAAGACAGCGTTAGACCCCTTTCCAGTTGCATTTTTACTATGAAACTTCCATTTCCATGGCTGTTATTAAAGGAAAGTGTTAGTGTCCTCCTACCTGTAATTATTATTAAATTACAGGGAAGTGCACACATCACCTCGGGGCTCGTAGGTGGATTATTAATTGACAAGGTTTTTGGCTGGCATGCTTTCACCTCAAGCAGAAACCTATGCCACACAAACACACTCTTGACTCGGAAGACTGCTGAAGGGCATTTTGCCCACTCAGCTGAAGCAAGGGGTTTCAAGCTCCAGCTGAACAGACTGTATGATATCCTTCATCTGCAAGGCCACTCCTGCCCTCCCCACATCTGCTACAGCTCCGGGTACGGATGCAGGAGACATCTATCCTTAATCTGATCTACACTTAATTAAGATGATTGTCTCGCAACAAGATGGAAGTGAGACAAACCCAAAGGCAGCACGCCACTGAAACACTTACTGATCCTACAGTCAGGACCGGCGAAGCCTGGAGCACACTCACAGCGGTACCAGTTGTCTCCATCCACACAAGTGCCACTGTTGTAACTGTAAAGAAAAGCCATGACGCAAGTTAAAAACCTGCTGCAGGTAAAGAGGAACTAAAATTCAAAACAAAAATAAAGGCAAAGGATGAAAGAGAAACACATTAAACTTACCAAGGGTGAGGGCTGCAGTCATTTGTGTCTGTAAAGCAAAGACAGACAACTTAAATATGCAGACTCTGGCTAAAACAACCATACTGTCAGTAAAGAATGATCAAACTTCCCCTCATACCCAAGTTACACTTAGCTCAACTTTAACAAAAATATGCTGAAATTCTCTACTAAATTGATTCCAGGCTTCTACCACAAAATTTGTTAACTACATTGTGGAACACATGTACACAGGAAGAGATCCTTGTAAAGAATCTAATGGGAGGGGGGAGGAAAAAAGTGGAAGCAGACAGAGCTGCTCTTAGAAGAAGAATGCAGGAGAAAACAAGACAACATCTGTCTCCACTTAGCTCATCTGCTACTTTCTCATGCCCAGGTCAAAGCTCTATCATATAAAGTCATTAAAAACAAAGATTTAGGTGATGCTAAAGCCTACATCAAACAAGCCTTCCCTTCTGGTTTCAATCTTGACTCCAAGAGCGACAGGATGAGCTGATGTTCTCATCGTGCAACACTCTGGAAGTGTTCAAGCAGAGACAACTTACTCTGAGTACACGTGGGTCCTTCCCAGCCCTCCTTGCAGACACAAGTGAAAGACTCCCTGCTGACTACGCAGGTACCACCGTTATGACAGGGGTTTGGCAGGCAGCTGCTGTTCCTCGCTGTAACAGAAACAAGACTGGCCCCTGAGTCGTTGGAAAGGCATCGAAATGGAGCCAAGAGGAAGAACTGAGGTCACAGATTTCACACTGCATCTGCTTCCTGGTGATTACGCAGGGTATTTACCTATGTTACAAGTGGCTCCTTCCCATCCTGCAGGACACATGCACTTGAAGGAGTCCCCCTCGTCATAACACGTTCCTCCGTTGTTGCATGTTGCCTCATCGCACTGGCTGTCACCTGTAGAGAACCCGAACTACCCTTAATGTCGATGCTTTCTTAATGCAACGCAACAAGTTGAAGCAGCCTCAACAGAGCACACATGTTATGTTCTGGAAACGCGGAACTTACGGGAGTGGCAGGTTTTCCCTTTCCACCCATTTTTACATTCACAGAAGAAGTCGTTGACCAAGTCTCGGCAAGTTCCTCCATTGTGGCAAGGGTTTTTACTGCAGTCATTAATATCTAGATATGTTAAGAAGAGAAAATGAGGTAAGCCATGTTTACAGAATTGACAAGCACTTGATGCCTGCCCCATCCCTAACGTTGGCCTGTGTTTCAATCATGGATTAAGCACTTAAGTCCGTATTTTAAAAGCTTTAAGTGCTGTCACAGAGATGAAGAGTATTCCAACCACAACCCTCCAGTTTGATTTCATCGTTTGTCATCTTGTTTCACTAACTGAGAAGTAAAAAGGTCAATTACATAAACTATCCTACCAGTCACACGACAGGAGCGGCGAGTTCGCTCCTCTTCTATTCCTAAGACTGACAGGGTACAGGTATGGCATATGCAGATACACCATTCCCAAAACAGCAGGTGCTAATGCTAAGGCTTTATTGCTCAAAGTTACCCAAAGGGTAGACCAGGAAAAATTAAACAGAGAGACAGGTTCTGCTCCCAGCACTTAGGTTTAGTTTCAATACAGAAGCCTATGACTTGGTGGAAAAGGAGGACACCTTGTTCTCTGTGGCCTTTGAAGCAGAGATCATGCCAAATTGGTACTGGTCACTGTCATCCTAAAGACAGTACCAGCCATTCCTTCCTGGTATTTTTCCAGATCCTCCTGTGTGAAGAATGATAACTTACTTGTTTCACAATACATTCCTTCCCATCCATCACTACAAATACACTTGTAGGAGTTGATGCCATCAATACAAGTGCCACCATTTTTACAGGGGTTGCTCTCACAGTCATTAATATCTGCAACAGTTTGGAGGAGAAAACAAAACAGAAGGAAAAGGAAAATCAGATGAGAAGAGCAGCCACCAGAAGTCATCACCTTGCAGACAACTTGGCTACGACCCTCGAGAGGAAGGGTTATAAGCAAGGTGAGAAACAAGTGAAAAACTGCACAAAGGGATGAGCCTGTCACTCAACAATTACTACTAAACCCAAACCCAAGCCCCGGAGTGCTCCCGATCGATGTTAAACCCCACCATTCACCACCTCAGCCCTTGTATACCTAAGGCTTTTAAAAACACACAACTCAAGGCCAGAAGGTTCATGACTGTGAACTTTCCCCAAGGCCCAGCAAATTCCAATATGCCTCGCCCAAGCAGGATATGAAAACTTAAAGCAGTTCCAAGGTTCACGGTGCCACAAGAAACCATCAAGCAGCCTGGGAGGAAAGGATGGAATCTCTTTCCCACAAGATATATTCTCTTGTCAGCTCTTACTCTCATGACAGTAGGTGCCGGTGAATCCTTTGTTGCATTCACAGGTGAATTTTCCACCTGCTTGGCTCTTGCACTTCCCGTGAGGACCACAGACATTTGAAGAGATATAACGAACCCCTTCTGGGGTGCTGTTAGAAGCTACCGCCACCGTGCAGCTGTCAATCACTGTAGAAAACAGAGAGCTGGGTGAGGATTGGCCCCTCTGCCTCACTGCGTAAGCTCAGAGCAGCATTTTCACTTCCAGTGATGGATGTTTAAGAGACATACACATCATGGAATCATTTAGGCTGGAAAAGACCTTTAAGATCACTGTGTCCAATTGTAAACCTAACACTGCCAAATACACTTCCTGCTTTAAAATGACTGCTCCAACTGCCTGTGCGTAAAATAATCGCATCATCTTATGTGACAACTGCCGGACCACATCTGTGGCCTGGAATAAATTCAGCAAAGCAGGCTATTTGCTACACGTGTTTCCTGTGCACACTGATGTAACACTGTCTTTCAAATAGCCAATATTTATCATACTGGCTATTTGGAAGCCAGTATTACTCATCTTCTCATACAAAGAGAGGCATAAGGCGCAGGGCAAAATTCAGCCTCTTTATGCAAGAGCTACTCCAGCAAGTAAACCACTGGAGCTTCATTATGGCTCCAGCCAGAGGAGGGTGTAAGCTAATGCAAATCATTCCTGTTCACCTGCAAGGGAACACAAACCTTCACAAGGGGTTGTGCGGCAGTGATCTTTCAGGTGGGAGCAGTTCTTCCCTTCGTAATCTTCAGGGCAGTTACAGAAATAGTCCATAGCAAGATTGAAGCACTGGGCACCGTTCTGGCAAGGATTTGGCTCACAATAATCTATGTCCAGCTGTAAGTAGTGCACAGAAAGGAAAGGGAAATAAAAAGGGGGGCAGGGAAGAGAGAAACAAGTTTTATCATCACCTTCCCACACTAGGATAGGCAGGCATTGTGGAATCTGACCTTTTTATCTGCTGCCTCAATGAGTTGTTCATCATGCACAGTTTAGTTTGACTTGCAACTATGTCAGCAGACAGCAGCACTCAATGTTAAACAGCCCCTCAAAAGTTAACAGCGTGCAACAAAACCTGACACGCAAACACTTGCACTCTGCTTCTCAACAGGAATCCTCAGAAACCCATCGGGGGTTTGTGGGCTTCTTCCCCCCCCCCATATATATTAATCAAGCACGTTCTTGGCAGACTGACAGCGATATCAAGTACAACTTTATCCTATGGTTCACTGAGTGCCAGGCATTCCATGTACAGACCCAGAGTGCTGGTAGGAACGCCGCTGGCGGAGGGCCTGCCTTTCACCCATGCTTCTTACCTGACAGAGGTTTCCTGAGAAACCAGCGGGACACAGACATTGGAATCCATTGATTTCATCCTGGCAGTGACCCCCATTCATGCAAGGGTTACTTGCGCATTCATTGATGTCTTTCTCACAGTGATCTCCTGCATAGCCAGGTGAACAGATACACCGATAACCATTAACCAAGTCCTGGGAAGAGGGAACACAAAAGTTTAGAGTTAAGGCTTTTTCCTCCCTCTTGATGTATTCTTATTAAAGAAAACAATAACCCCCAAACCACAACTCCCCCCTGACACTCCATAATGAACAAACAAAAACATTCTTACTGTGTCCAGACAAGGCAAGAGGTTTTTTAACTGGGTAATAATACACACACATGCTACACACTCCCCCTACTTCCCCCCCTGTACTGCTTTACATTCTTAATTTCCAGGCAGGATAAATTAACCCACATTTTGAAGTGGAGTATCTACATTTACAGCAAGTAATCTGCACAACAACCAGCCCATTCACTGGTGACACTGGCACTGAAAATGAGTCATTTATTGCAGTTATATCTTTTTTGCCCTTGCTGCTCTATGCACGTTCCCTGACACGCTGTAGCATGACACAGTTCCTCCCCCCAGCTCAAAGAAATGAGAGCTTATTCCAGCTAATTGCTATTTGCCACACTATAGATGTTTAGTCTCAAGTGTTTTACTATTACAAGTCTTGGGGAAAGCAAAATAAAGCAAAGTGGCTTTACCCGACAGGATCCTCCATTCTGACATTGTCCACGACAGTCGTTAATATCTGCAATAAAACTACTGTGGTTAGAAGGCAAAAAATATATTTACTCTAGATACAGAGTTCAAGTCTCCCTAAAACTGCAGCTAGATAAAGCTTTTGTCAAGTTTCCTGCATGCCTTCCTCGAGATAAGGTTATTAGAATGGGTGGGAACCTTTCACGATTCTTCTACTAAAGGCAGTGAAACTTCACATCATTGTTTTAGCCACTTTATCAGAATATAACTATGTTATGGCCTAACAAGTCCGATAAAGTCGTGTATTTTCATTCCACACCAACTACTCCCTTTCTGAAAACAGCAGCCACTGGAGCTCTGCCTGATGCTTAAATCTGAGCTTAGGACTCAGTGGCTTAAACACATGCACACACAACTGGCCTTTAATAAACCAAGAATACAGCCACTTACTGATATCACAGTTGTGGCCAGACCAGCCAGTAATGCAGTCGCAATAGTAGCTGCCAATCAGGTTCCTGCAGGAGTTGGCATTGACACAGGGTTTGCCCTCACATTCATTTGCATCTGGAAAAACAAGGTGGATGTCAAATGCAGGGCTTGTAGGGCAGGGGGAGAAGGGAGAAAAGCCTACGGGGGGTTTTCACAGCAGTCATCAGCCCTCCATTCAGATCTAAGGGGAACTTTTAATACACAGCATGGATTAGCATGACTTGAACGAACAAAAGTCAGCTGTACATCAGCCTCTGAAGCCTCTTTCTCTGCAATTAGAACATACAGGCTATGCTAATTATTTGATAATTACACCCAGCCACTCATTAAGAGCAACTTTCTCCCCCCACACACATCCCAACCAAGCATTCCGAAGGAGGAGTGCTGCAGCCTGGTCACTGGGATTAGTGCATTGCATGAAGAATGCAGACAGCTCATTCTTCATGAGATCATCCACATTTTGGAGCCCAGCTGTGAACTCCTTGGTCTGGAGGAGTTCACATGGCTGAAGAGATACAGCCACTTTCTCACAGGCTAAAGTGGGGGTGGGACTGGAGGGCATACACATGCACCCTCCCCACTTCAGTTCATTTATGGTTTATAGTATGTCTCTGTGCCTTAGTTAACCATTTCCTCCAACTGCCAGCATACATCAAAATGACAAGAGAAGGAAACCACTCAGAGTGGTCTAGACCCCAGTCCTGCAAACACTGACAATATTCTCCATGTGCCAGAATACATCCATAAGCTCCCAAACCATGAACCATTGCCTAATGCAAAGGGCACAGCTACCCTTTGTCTGCCCAACTATGATCCCTTTTGCATTTATCTCTCCCCGCCCGCCCCAGACCAGCACTGGATGAAGAGAAAAGCAGCTCTCACCTAACTGGCACGTTTTGCCAGTCCACTGAGGTGGGCAAATACACTTAAATCCATCAACTAGATCCTGGCAAGTTCCTCCATGACCACAGGGATTTGGAGAACAATCATCAATATCTGTAAAGCAGAGTAAAGAGAGGCTGAGACTCTGCATCTGCTCCAATTTCTACATCCACTCTGATTTCAGCAAAAGCCTCCTGTTGTGTAACAGTAGCGTGAAAGGGGATTCAAAGCACAGCGGAAGAAGCTTACACCTGTGGCCTTTTGGCAAGTGGGAGTTATATTTTGGGGCAGCAAACCTCCAAACAGTGTTTTAAGCAGCTTGCCAGAATGCTACAAAACTTCAGTGTTCTGCTTCTTTCAAGAAGCCATTGACTATTCTTTCCCCTGGTGTTTAACAAAAACCTTGGTACAAGCAAAGGAGATGAGAGTGCACAGTGGTATAAGTGGCTGCCAAGAACCAATGCTAAAACTGGGAGAGGCTCAGTTTATCAGGGATTAGAAAGACTGGTGTAAAACAGCAGAGCAGGACATTTTTAATGGTATTTTAAAGGCACTTACTGTCAGTGCAAGTTGGTCCAGCCCAGCCAGGTGCACACACACATTCAAATCCCAGAGACGTCTCTGAGCAGCTTCCCCCATTGTGACAAGGGTCAGAGAGGCAGGCGTGCTCTGCTGCACCAGGACAGAAACACAGCATTTAGAGTCCATAGCAGTGATCACAAGCCACCCCCTCCTCCCTTCCTCTGGACACGCCATCATTGCTGCTGTGAGAACCTCAAATCAAAAGCTACTCGACAGCAGAAAGCATCTTCGATGCTAAACCCATCACCATACTGACTTGCACCCGCCTGAGTCAGAGCCAGCAAGGTACTTGTAGCGATCCCTCCAGTGAGCAGAAGGCTGATGTTCAGAGATGCCAACTGTTCATGATGAAGCATGAACAAGCAAGTCTGGCTCTTTGCAGCCAGCCCCGACATCTTAACACCGGAAAAGCAGCTTTTCCCAACTTCATAAAGTACATCCAAAACCAGACACTAAAAGCTGGTGAGGATTAACTGCCAAGTGGCAACATCGCACACTTACCAATCTCACAGTTCTGTCCCGAGTAGCCCTCCGGGCAGGAACACTGGTATTTATCAGGGCCAGTGTTGCTGCAGGTACCACCATTCAAACAGGGTGGGTGGGTTCCACAGTAGTTCAGATCTGCAAGAGGTGAGGAGCATTAAAACCATGGTAGAAAAGCAACAGGAACATCAGCACATGCAAGCTTTGTTCACTTACTCTGGAGCCTTTACACAATACAACCACGCGCATCCTGCAGGGCAGGACAGGGAGAAGCTAAGGACAGACGCTAACAGTGCCAAACAGCAGAGGAGACAGTGCTTGAGCAGCTGAAGGACACAAACTCCCACCACATTTCAGTGGACTCACTCGGTCTCTGCACACTCTTTCCATGCTGAGTTTGCCAGTGTTAACATTCCAGCGTTACGCTGGGCTATGGGTTAAGATTAGCATACCTTTGTCACAGAGCTGACCACCCCAGTTGGTTTCGCAGAGGCATTGCCATGGTTCAATGCAAGTGCCATGGACACATCCTGGGTGTGGAATGCACTTATCGCAGTACTGGCCTTGCCATCCATACTGACACCTTCGTTTAAAGAGAGGGGAAAAAAGAAGTCAGACCAGGGGAACAACCCAAAACCCCGTTAGAATCACCCTGTGATTCTAACTCACATGTGAGTGTGGAGCTCCAAAGCTTGGAGAGAGACCAGGGTGGTAGGGGAGAAGGGCAGGAGGAGGTGGGGGGGAAAGCTATTCGAGGTTTGTTTGATGGTTTCTTGTAAACAAACATTTTGGTAGTTTTGCCAAGGTCTCTCTTGCCGGTCCTCCTGACAAAAGAATAACTGTTCTGAGAGAACCAGCATGAGGCCATTCAGCACAATAATACTCCTTTGGAGCCTCATACAAATGTGGCAGAGAGGGTGGGTGTGCACTACAAATCAATCTCAGGGCTTTGACAGGCTGCTTTATAAACCGAGCGGGGAGAAGAAAAAGTCAGTGGAAACAATGGTTATCCAGAGAGCCCCATGAATTCTATGATTCCAATACAAGGTTCCAGGCATTTCAGCCGGGCTGGGTTTGCAGGAAGACAAACAAAACCATAAACACCAACCCTGAGCCCTTGGCAAGGCAGCAGCAAAGCACCAGGAGCTCTCTGCTCTATCAGAAGATAACCTTATTCTCAACTGGAAGATGTACACTGCAAATATGGACTGAGCCACAGGGAGAGGTGAAAGACAACAGCAGACATCAGGATTTTACATGTACTCAGAGAAGATCAATTGTCAGTGTATTTCAGTTTGATTCATGCTGGCCTCTTGTCAGGGAAAAACTAACACATCCAATGCCGAAAAGCTTTTAATTTAATGTCTGGAGAAGAACTGATTATTATTACTATTGAAATCATGTATTGCTGCTACCAATGAGCTACCTAAATTCTCAACTTAAAACAAAGATGTTCTTGTAAAGTAAAGCCCCCTTAAGGGAAAGCTTGTTTTTGGCTTTCATTTAGCTCTCACTAGCAAAGCAGACCAAGGATTCCTCAGATTAAAGTGAATCTAAAGATAGAAACAAGGAAAACAAATTGAAAGTAAAAAGCCAGGGTTTGTTGAGGTCCTGCATTTCATTAACAGGTCCTGAGAGTAATTGATCAGCAGCAATTATGCACTAAGCTGTCACTAAGTTATGAAAACAAACCTCATCTGCACAGAAGTCAGCTAAGCTTTCTATTTGTGAAACCCCCCACCATTCCACTGCCGATTTCTTCTCATGGGAAAAAGCTGGGAGCATCTATCCAATGGGTAATCACACACAGCCAGTGGTGAGGCCAACTTTCCTTCTGAAATCTCAGGTGACAAACTGCATCCTAATCAAGTGCTTTTTTTAATAGCTACTTCAATAGCAGCCTATTCAAACTCAATGGGAAAATCTTATTAGCTTGTGCGTTAAGAAGCACCAGGCCACCTTATGTGTCTGTGTGCACAAAGAACATGAAAGAAACCCAGATCAGGCAAAACAACTCCCTAGCAGCCCTTGGAAAATCCTTCTATAGAGGGAATACAGTAACAAGGCACAAAGATCAAAATTCAGGAACATCCCCTTTTAATTTGTGTTGCATTCAAAGCAAGTCGCTTGTGAGCTTGCAAGCCAGCAAAACCAAGGGACCTCCCCTGCAAAAACAGGTATTCAAACTGAGACTTTTACTCCTTTCTGCCAAATGAAAGGAATGTTTTCTTTAAAGCAAGTGTGAAGAGAAACACATAATTAAAAATAATATATATATAAAACAGAGGAAAAAAGCCATGAGCTTTAGAGCCAAAGATACGACTTTCTTCAAACATCAGCTTCAAAGCGGAACAAAGCTGGATAAGGCTATGGGCATTAGAAAAAGAGTTAGATATCCATTCCAGAAATAAGATTCATGGTAATAATTCTTGTTTAATAACATGTACGCAGCCGTTTCTCATGAGAAATTTAAAGTTAACTTTCCTTGTATAGTGATTCATGAGTAAATATGGTTTTGTTGGCTGGCATGCATTAAAGAAAGTGACTCGCACCAAAAGGGAAAAGGATATTTTAGGAATGTTTGCAAGTTGCCTATTGTACCAGAACCCAGAGCAGTTTCTGCTGGGATGTTATTTTTAACCTCTGTTGCATTTATAACATACAGGCTATATGACTCATCAAAACTTAAAAGAGAATAAAATCTTGTTTCTGTGTTCACTTTAAAGATATTGGTCTAACTTGGCAAGCAGAAGTTATCTGAAAGCACCAGAAGGACAGCATTGTTTCAAGACTATGCAAATCAAGTGTGGGAAAGTTGCACCTTAAGTAAATAAGAGCACTAGTGCATGTCTGGGCAGTGAGTGGGAGGCAAGAGACTTAGAAAGAGAAAGGGAAGAAAAAACTCTGGAAACAAAGCCTGTTGTTCTGACTGGGAGACAGCAACCTCTACAAGGCATGTTTATTCTGATGACAGAAGCACAAATCACTGGTAGCCTTGACTGATACAATCCTCTCACCATCTGGCCCCTGATACTTCCTATCCTTGGAAGGCTTTTTTCCCTTTTCTAATTAAAAAAAGCTTTAGATTTGGTCTTCTGAGGGTGAAACAGCTTATATCAGCACTGCTACATATCGAAATCACGGAACAACCTACAACGGCCCCGTCCGTCCTGTGGCTTGACTTTCACTTTGCAACATCTCTTGCAGAGGGTGAAATTACTTCCCACCTTCCTTTCAGAACATTCCTGGATGGCTTTGTGTTTTGGTTTTGAAGCACAGAACACAGGAACAGAGAAAGAATGAACCACTGTGTCTATTTAGGCTGATTTCCTATAGTGTGTCAGACACCCCAGACTTGGTTCTTGTTTGAACTATAGCTTATCTAGAAAGAAAATCAGTCCCCTTCAAGCAACTGTTTCCAGCAACAGAGAATCCATCAACATGTTTGTTAGGCAGAAAAACTGCTCTCCTGTTCCTTCATTTGGTGAGTTTTATCCCTGAATTCCCAAGCTTCATTTATAACCCTTCCTACCCAGCATCAGTATCTCATAATCTCAGAAGCCCTCACTTCCCTATCACCTGTAAACAGATATGATAAAGGGTTACACACAGCAACTTACAACCTGTTTGTTGATGAGGAATTGTCACGTTTAATATCCATTAACCCTCTATTTGTAAGGGAGGGAACAGCACGTTTCCCTCTGCTGTATAAACATGCTGTATTCCAAATATCTAATTGCTGGGTTATGGATAAACTCTGCTATTCATTGTATCCTTGCCAGGACAGAATGGACTTCAAAGCATGGGAGCAAAATTCTGCATTCATCAGAGCCTACTGACAAGATTTCATCCCAGCTATTAACCTCTCAGCACTTGGAGCCTGGCTCACAATGGTAAAGGAACCGAGAGATTTAACTAATCCCATTCTAAAGAATGCTTGACTTTTGCCTACTGACGGAAGAGACTAGGGGGTGGGAAGGAGGGAGGAGAAAGACTGAAAGGGAGAAGGGAAGAAAAAAGCCACACTGTACTTCAAGCTTATAGCTGAAAAAGCCTATTAATCAGGCGGGGGGGGGGGGGGAAGTACCCACAAAACGTATGTACTATAGGCAGAAACAATTAGTTAGTGCTCGTTAGGCAGCATTCACACGATTCATCTCATACCCCCCTCCTCTCCCAGTGCCACCATTTCACAAACCAAAAGCTTCTTAAAATTATCAGTGTGCTAAAAGCCCACTCCCCCCTTATTCTGGGCAAGTCAGCATGAATAATGTGCCTTGGTCAAAAACATGACTCCAAAACCACATTCCCTCCCCAGTCCTATTGTGTTTAGCATCACTTGTTTAATTATTTGGGGGGGGATGGAGGGAAACAAGGAGGGAGAGGGGGCATTTACCTGCACTCCCCTGGAATTGTGCAAGAACCATGCTTGGGGCTACATCCCTGACGACAAATGGCTGTTAAAACAAAGAAAGAGAAGTATCAGCATGCCGCCTGCTTCCTGCACCTATGCACTCGTGGGAATGTTTTAATCTCTAACTAGGACTGTAATCCTACTAAATCCAAGGTTTTAATAAGTTTCTTGTATCAAGTCTACTGGAAGGCAAACCAAGGTAGGTGGCTCCCTGTGATGGGAAATCCATCAGCTAGCATTGCAGAGGAATCATACCTAATGCTGTTCAATGTTGCTTCTAGTCAACAGAAACCATCCTGCCTTAGAGAGCTCAAGTCACTCTGAGTCTACAGGTTTCCTTTCTCTGTCTTTTGCATGTGAACTGGTCCACTCCTCCTGGTTTTACATCGAATTCAAAGTAACTTTTAACTACTCCAGAATTACTTTTGAGCCATATCTCTGGACAAGATATTAAGATGGGCATCAATTCAAACTGCAGGTAAACTCAGTCAGCAAGACATGCTGATAGTGTGTTCCTGCTCACAGTCCTGCTTTCCCCTTCTAAAATTACTGAGGAAGTTGCCATTCCCTAATAAACATGTCAAACCATCTCAGGTAGAACAAACAACCTGCGACTTTTCAGACACCAAAGCTTTACACTTGCCAGGTCAGCTCTAAAACAAGTCTCTCCTTCCTGCTTGTCTTGAAGTTCTGCACCGAAGGGGAAACCCTTTTTGAAGTCAGCGGCAGAACTCCCATTGAAGTCAATGGGCTGGGTTTTCTTCCCAAGGGCAAAGATGTGGATAATCAGAGAAAGAACACATCTGCTAAGTGCCCAGTACTTGTCAGACCTCTCCAAGATATCAAAACAAGGCAGCAACTAGTCTTGCCCCTACTGCTCTGTGTAAAGAGTTGAGCTGCTGTCCCATTACCCCTGCACAAACTGACCACTGAACTGCAACCTGGATACAACACATTCAAATCCTAAACAAGCCTGCTGGTCGTCTGGGGCCTGAGCATTCGTCACAAACCTTTGTTGCATTCTGGTCCCATCCAGCCTTCCAAGCAGGTTTTGTTGCCATTCTGGTCACAGGTATGATGAGTGAAGAAGTCATCTCTTGGTCGACAAAACTTGTTGCAGCCAAAGCCATAGTAGTGTTCTGCACAGGTCACACGGATCTGGTACTCAAAGTGGGCAGCTCCTGCATTATGCTTCAACGTCTGCCACTGACGGCTTGGGTTGATCATGCCAGAGTGGGATGCCTTCTCAATAATGCGATCAGGATCTAGAAGTTACAAGAGATGTCAGAGTTAAAAGTCTGTTTAGGTTTCATTACCTGCCACATCACAGCTCACCAGCTTCACAGGCAAGGCTCTTTAAGGCAGCTAGTGGGTTTTATTAATTTTCTGTTTTAGAAAGCAAGATAAGGCTGCCCTGGAGCTACAAGCCATTAACTGAAACGCATATGCAGCATTATCAAACAGAGCAAAGCTTAAAATCAAAAGGGACTGCTAGGTTACTGCCAATCACTTATCCCCTTTGCAGTGTAAAGGCATCCAGGAAGAATTACACAGTTCATGACTGAAGAAAATCCAGCTGCTTTTACTTCTAGCTGCAACAGACTGGTACATAACATGATCCTCCCTGCTTCTCCTTTAATGGTACTAGTTATGTTTTTAAGGGGAATATTTATGAAAACATCATGCTACAATAGCCTAATAAAGCAATGCCTGTAAAGTGAACATAAGCATCACTAAAGGTTTGCAGCCTTCTGGGACTCTGGTGTAAACTAAATCCAAACCCAGCCACTCTGGCATTCAGATGTCATCAGTGACCTCACCAGGTTTTGTCTGAGAAATGCCATGGAAGTTCTCTGCTCAGATGTTACCTGACACTAAAAATTCAGGACTACCACAGCTTGAAGCAGAGCACTCAAATTACTGCTTATGTGTGCTATAGAGCTATTACTGTTTATGTGTGCTATAGAGCTGGGTACTCTCCATAGAGCATTTCAGAGTTTAGGCTTTGTACTTGACATTTAGCTGCAGGCAAAGTGTCTTCTGGCTTTCAGAGCCCTACAACTGTCTAAATTATGGCTTGAAATAATAATACTTCACCTTAGCTCAGAACATTGTATATATCTGTGGTATTTCACTTTGTAGTCCAGGTCCTGTGACTTAAATGATCTGATGCTGCCTTACAACCTGCTGCTAGCAAACACTTGACTGTCAAGTGAAAGTTTATCATAAAACAGCCAAAATATCCTTGCAGACATAGTACGAAAACAACAGTAAGTACCAGGCTGCACTGTTCTGTATATGGGAGCATAATCCAGTGACAGAAGCAGCTTAGGTAAAAGGGCAGTTTGCCAACGATGTGTTAGAAAGCGGTACGTGAAGTACTGGCACATTTGAACATCAAGAATTAAAATGTACTGATATCCAACTTGCTCTTCCAACAATTACAAAGGAAAGCTTGGGGATTTTACATAAGGCAGAGCTGAAGACTAATGAAGTTACTACATAAACCTTAAGATGCCACATGGGCAGTTCTTCATCTAAAATACTTTTAGGTGTCTTTGCTAAGGACCTTTGATTTGTAGCTTTCAAAAAGAACTTCCAAAACAGGCTTCTCAAGCCTCAGATCCCCATTATCAATTCCCCATTCTGCCTGTCTGCAGCTCTGAATAAAGCTCAGTCAAAGCACTCGCTGCACCACCAAAGAACGCTGTCAATACACAAACACACTAAGCATTTACCCATTTTTGGGGTATCCTTGGCATGGGACTAGAGCATTCGTTAAGTGTTTATGGTGTGAAATTAAGGGCAACTTCTTGTTCACCTTCTGGTATTTCTGGTTCTATAATATTTTCCATTTAAATCAGGTTTTATTATTCCTTGGCACTAAGCCCCCAACCCCACATCTATGCGCAAGACTTTCAAATGCGTGCAGGCCTTTATTAATTTAAACCCCATTCACAAGTCATGTAGATGCCTAAGGACTTTTCCATACTGGTCTATCCAGAGCAATATCATGTCCTGTACTGTGCAGGTGTAAGGCTCTTAGATCTCATCAACGAGATTATTGACTAATTCTCAGAGGTGCTTAAGCAGATGCATATCTGTTCGTCTTGAATAGGGCTAGTCAGGCGATTAGAGCTCCACTCATGCGTGCTGGGGATGGCTTTGCTGCACTTGCCAAGATTACACCCTGATCTACAGCACAGTTGGAAAGCAAATGCATTTCCCCAAATACCAACTCTGTGCATAAAGACATCCTGTTTCTCGTAATCAAACAACTCTGTCCCTTTCTCCTGCAAGTGAGAGAAGAAAAAGGGAATGGCGCTCAATTCAGTTTTGTAAACCACCCCCCTCCACACACACACACACTCACTCTTGCTTTTCCAGCCTTTTCCTGTTCCCCATTGGGAACATACCACTGACAGCTATTTCAGTCCTTGGCACCAGAAAAACAGTCGCCTTGGAAAAGAGATCTTTCCTCTTGCCTCTGCTCTATCATTCCTCCCCTATCTGCCAGCTCATTAGGAAGCATGTCCTTGCTGTATGTCTACAACATCTCACTCCAACCACTGGCTCTTTTGAGCCCTTAACCACAGGCTGAACTCAAATGGAAACATCCTTATTAGACCACTGGACTTTATTATTTTAAGGGCCCAGATGAAAACCAGCTGCTATTTTTCTTTGGATCATGGCTAAAATGCCTTTCATTTGATACGCCTTACAAAGCTACCACCATACATTTCAATTCAAGTAAGGTCTCAAAGGCTTAAGATCCCTTTCCATGAGCCGTCACCCAGTTTTCACAATGAAGTATTGGCATGTTTCTTCTTGTACTAAAATTTCTCCACCCTTCCCTATTCCTACCTTTGAGTATGCACTTACACAAGTGTGCTGACCCAGACTTTGTTGCAACAACTCTTCCATTCTTAGCCTGCACTGACAATGTTTGAAGTTTTATAGTAAGCAATCCCAAAGCAGCAGACTGGGTAAGTAAATAGAAAGCGGCAGTCAACCAGGCTTGAGAGAAAGCCATCTTCCTAACTCCTCTGACAACAACTGGCTCAGAAGCCTGTGCTTTGCTAGAAGGGGTAGAGGAAACATTAACCAGTTTGAAATCAATGAAGTGGAGGAGAGAGGCTTTCTGTACACCTTTAGCTTCCACTCTGCACTTTGCTGTCAGAGAGTTTGTTGGTTTCATTCACTTCTCACGGCTACACTTCAAAGCTATTAATCTCTTTATTCAGTGGGCAACTGTATCACAGGCTGTAGGCACAGGGAAATGAGCTGTTCTGACTGCCCACCTTCGCTTTGCAGTGTGCAGTGTGTATAACTATCTCTGGAAGTTACAGTTATGCAGCATCAGGAAGCAAACAACAACAAGCAAAGCCCAGATTCCTCAAGGCAGTTTGGGTGGCCAAGGACACCACAGTTATTTTTGAAGGTCTTTCGGACAACTTCCAGCTATGGCTTAGTTTACATTGTGCTGAAGTCTCTTATGCCCAACTGCAATCCACGTGCAACTGATACCAGTAATTTACAATAGCTCTTTGACACAGTTTGAAATGCAATGTCAGACCCATTAGCTTTATGTATGAAGCGACAGTAGCAGGATGGCATCTAGACAAGAACCAGAGTAAGGAAACCATTTAGGTTGAATCTTGGCTCCAACAAAGCGTGATTCTCATCAAGTTCAACAGGGCCAGAGTTTAACTGCAAACCACTCCTGGAAGCAAGACAAGAGAGTATGTGGTAAAGCAAACGTAGGAGGAGTGGAATGTAGAGGGGGGAAGGCAGCATCCACTCTAGGATCTCCTAAGCACTGCATTGATCAGAGGATGCTAGAGCTATTGAGAAGTTACACAAAGCCTACTAAACTCACTTTTCTGAGAGAGAGCTGTCTCAGACTCCTTACAATTCAGTGGCAATTAGGGCAAAAGAAAATCCTGGACATCAACAAAACCCTCATCACTGTATGTACGATGCATAGTTCTAATGATTTCCGTAACTAGCTCTTCAAGACTTACTCTTCAGCTATGGGAAAGCTGACTGTAAGCAAAGCGATGTGGCACAAAGGCAAAGCTTTGTGCAACACTGTGACTGAAGTGACCTAGAGATGGATATGTGACAGCAAAGCTAGAGCAGGAATGCAAATCAGGAACATGTGTAAGAACATGTCCGCACTTGGTCAAATGCACTGCTGAGAAATGAGGCAATTTTGTCTGAAGACAATTGTACTTCCAGAACATGAAAGCAAAGAAAGGGTTCATTGTGTAGCTTTGGAAATGCAGTTGTTTCATGAAAAAAGATGAGCTCTAATAATAGTAAAAGTGGCAGAGACTCAGTCTGAAAAACCTCTCAGATCCTATTATAAACAAGACCTTCATTTTGAATTCAGGCATCTTCGATTTTTAATACAGCAAGCTATTTTCCGCTCCTCCATAAAACACTCCACAGTCAAGAGCCGAAAAGTCTGTCAGTGCTGGGTAAAGCTGGGGTAGGGCCCAAAAATCACAGGTTCTGTAAGAGTATTGAATGCAGCCGGCTGTGAAGCAAACCCTGGCTATCACTGACAGGTCATATGAACCATCTGCAGTGGACAGCTTCTTATGTGGAACTAACAGAACATGCCACGTATATTACAACCCATGAAGAGATCTGTGCAGAAAGGTTCTCAGACTCGGAGGCCATTCCCAAGCACTATACCCTCCGCCAATTAAAACACACCACCACAGCAATGTGCACATTTCTGCAAGGCCTTTCTTTCCTGAAGCATGAAGTCCATTTTGTCACTGTGAGGCTGTCACCTGGCATTCCAAAGTGCACTACATGAAGCTACAAGATTTGTGTAAGATGGGATACAGTGTTGGTGCTTTTCGGTTGAAGGAATAGGCTTGTTGTGGCAACAAAAGGTTTATGAATTCAGATTCATACTTTCTCCCGTGGTTTTTACCACACATTATTGAAGCCTTAGGCTGAAAATAGAGCTAATTTTGCCCACCTACTTCAGTAACACGAGACAATAAGCAGAACAACTCATAAGCCAAGAGACTCTGTATGGCTTCCTCTAGCTTAGCAGAAAGTTCCTGAAACCAACCAAAGGCATTCCAGGCAAAAGATTCCCACCCTTGATTTCCAGCCAGCTCTACCAGGTGGTGTCTGCTAAATACTTTTCAGCCCCTGAATATAAATTCCTAGACATCCAGCTCCCAAGAAGAGCTGATAGTCACTCCTGTTTCTCATCTGCAGTCATCAGAGGGGTATCTGTAGCAAGTCTCTGGAGATGAGGTTTTTTTTAAAGCAGCACATTCAGTTTTGAGAAGTACACAGTTTATAGGGAGGTCCCATGTCAGCAAGAGTCAGACTTCTGAATATCACTCCAAATAAAAAAATCCAAACAAAAACCCTTAAAGAAACCCCTTGGCTTCTATTCTGCCTAAGGAAAAAGAGGGAATTAACAGCAACTATTTTTAGGCATAAAACCATTGGTGCCTAGGTGAGCAAGCTACTCACCCTCTACAAGCAATATGAAGAAGACAGGCTGCTGCAGAGCCTGGCATAGTTGCTCTGAATTGTCTGGGGAAGAGCTTTTCCCTGTCCTCATGCTCTGCTTCACAGTGAGCTGGTTAGACTACCAAAGGCCTTTCGACAGACAGGAATCAAGGTGTCTCAACTAAGTAAACCAGCACAATGAATACTTACTAGTGGAGTTATCATTGTAATCCCATGCCTCAACGAGCAACGTGTAGGATCGCTGCAAAAGAGAAATGAGAGTTAGTTTCAAAGCCATACATAAAAAAAAATGAGGAAAAAGCAACAAAACCCAAACCTAGAATATAAATTTCAATTAAAAAGAAAAATCCTTGTCTCTGCCCCAAACTAGAATACTTGAAAACCTAAATAGGTAATAGATTCTACTTGAGACAAACATGATCTTGAATCTCCATAAGCCACCTTATCCAGTCTGACTTAGAAGACCTTTCACCTTGGATAGCTCATCTTTGTCATCATTAATGCATCTTATGTACTTAACCAGGAAGCACAGCCTTTGACACTGCGCTGCAGCCACAATAAAGCATGTGTGGAAGAACTGCACATGGAAGACAGGAAACACCAGGCTAGTAAAGCAGCATCAAAAACCCCAGAAAGGCAAAACCAAACCCCCACCCTCCCAAACAGCTTCAAAAGAATTTTAGTTACAGAAAAGTAATCTTGATGTCCCCTCCCCCAGCCATCCTGAAAGCAAGAAGTGTTGCTAAGATTACTGTGTTCTGCCTTGACAGCACAATCTCTAGGGACTCTGCTTTTCAGCACCCCCTTTGAAAGCTTTGTCTGCATGAGGGCCATCGAAGCTCCCACAAGTATCAGGTAACTGAGGGAAGAACTGATGGATATGGGAAGGGGGTGGGGTGAGAGAGAAGCATTGTAAAACAAAGGCTAAGATCAGACTATTTGGAAGAGCAGGGAAAGGGAAGATGCACTATCCACCCCGTGTCACATTTACAGACACACTAAGCTGCCAATGAGCTCTCCAGCACTCCAGTAATAATAATCATAATCATAAGCATAAACTAACTGAAGTGACTCCATGGGTTGGGAACATGCCAGCTATTACATCTAAGCCACCTTTATCTTCAATCCTAACTTGAGAACAAGAGCCATTAAAAGATCTTCTCCTCCCCCAGCTCCACTCAGATATTATTATCCAGGCTGTATCTTTCAAAACTGCCACTTAGCCAGCCCTATCCAAACTTACGGAATGATTCAAAACCAAAACCAACACCACCAACCTCTTCACTCCTACAGAAAGCTGAAGAAAAATACAACTTGAAAAGTATAATGCAAACTACAAATGAAGTCATAAATGTAACATGTTTCTGGTGTGCAGAACACTAGTAGAACAAGTAAGAACTCTTCATGATGGGTTTTGGTGTGTTGCCATAGAAGCTGTGTATCGTAAGGTTTACTACTTCTTAATTGAATCTGCACTCAGTCACAGTGTGCTCATTTGTGGTCTGCAGTGCTTAACACCTTTTCTGTAACAGAAACCGAAACAGAGCTCAGAGAGGAAGCTGCTACAAGATGCAAGTGGAAGCAGACGTCAAATTCCTTAAGAGAAGAGGAAAAAAAATAGAGTTGAAGCAACCCACTTTCTCACGACTGGCCACAGCATGCAGCCTCCAAATGAAAACCTAGTTTGTGATGGACACCGCCTTGCAATATAGCCTAAATATGTTTCATATTCAAAGCAGACTTGGATTCCGTTTCACTCACTGATAACTGTGGGAAAATGCTTCCAAAAGTAAGCAAAGCTGGGCAAGCTGAGACATGCACCCCAACTCCCGAGCAGAGGCTCCATTGGCCCAAACCATCTTTGGTTAATATTTTGTAGAAGTTACATGTTATTTGTTACTATTCTAGACCAAGTCTGTCAAATTGAAAGAAACTCTAAAAATAGCTATCATTTTAGTGATCATTTAACACTGCTTAAAGCAGATTTAAGAAGTCCTTGCACAAGTCAGAGATAAATCAAAACCGAACCAGAATAGAACTCCCAAGTCATATTACAGACACAGATCATTCTATCTTGGGTGCTTCCTCACTGCTTTAATTACCAACACTGAGAAGCACAAACACAACATGTTCCTGCAAGCTCAAAAAAAGTATTATGATACAGAGAATAAATTACGCCAAGTAGCACTACTTCCAATAAAGTTAAGGATGTTTTCCTTTCGGCCTTGCATAATTGTTTTGGAAGAGATTTTGTCTAAACTCATAGCAACAGTTCCCGGTTGGTTCTCAGGACTGTTTACCAACACACCTAGCCCTTAAGGAAAGGAAAGGCTGAATCCTAGCTTTAAGTGCTACTGTTGCTAGATACTTGTGTGAGCACTTTCCAACACCACACAGGATTTGGTTTAAAGAGAAAAGGCTCTTCTGCTTAACTGGATGTAAACACAATGCAGGGGGAACAGACCTACCCCAGCAATTCCCCTGTTGCCTACGCACCCTCTCACCTCATCTGAATATTTTAAATGAGGAATCCCTGTCCTGAAAAGGGATTAGACAGAGAGTGGCAGTTTAATCTCATGGTTCTGTCCCTCTCAGCACGGGGCAAGAAAAGGACAAGACTTTGTGTTCAAGATGGGACACTTCTGAACAAAAGACACACTGACACAGCCCCACAACAGTAGCAAACCCCCCTCAACAATCCAACTATCACATACCTCTAGCCAACCTCCTCCCCCCCAAAAAAAGGCAGTTTGTACAAAGAGTGCACTGTTGAGATTTTTTTTAAGTGCATATCATCCCCACTCTATAGATCAACAATTCAGGTATCTCAAGAATGACTACTTACAGCGTGGAGGTTTAAGCTTTCCCATGCCCATAGATGACCTCTGCCCATCTCTGAATAAATATATATATCCAGACACAAGAATTCCACATCATGCACCTTATTCCATCAAAGCAATGTCCTAGGCAACAAGGCAGGAGTGAATTTTCCAGAGTCACACCCAATTAGCCACTGTAAACCTGAGCTTGACCAGAAGGCAGGGATTCTGGCTTGAGAGGAAAGGCAGCTTGAAAGGAACAGCAAGCCGGCACACTTTGCAGAATATCCACTGTCTGATCAGCCCAGAGGACTGAAACGCAGCATAGACAAATTTAAGCAAAGCTTCTATGAGTTAAGCTGTGAGAGGATGGAGATGGTTAAATTCAGACTCCAAAAAAATAACAAAGCACCAATGTGCAAGAGCTGCTCTCCTCAATGAGAAGACACCAGGATTTAGTCTTGATATACATCAAGTCAGATCATGAAATTGCTGAAATCTATCAGAAACTGTCCCTATAAAGGGTCTGAACAGGCAATGCAACCTCTTTCTGGTTATTTAAATGTAATATTAACAGCTCCAGATCAACAGAAGGTGTCTAAAGCTCTCTGCTTGTTTACTTTCTTCCCTTCATCCAGACATCCACCCAAAAGAGGCTTTTTTGTACTTTGGCTTCTAAAGGCAATCTGCGGATCAGTGGGACAGAAGAAGATTAAAACTTCGGGCTCATTAGGGAAAGGACTGCCTCCTTTTTGAAAGAGGTTGCAACTAGTCAAACTTCTTCCCCTCCTATCCTTGTGGTTAAACCATGCGAGCTTTGCTGAGCATGTGAAACCATGACTAGACAAATGCAGTGGGAAGTTTGCATTCTGAATGCTGTGCCTGCTCCTCCTCTGCCAAACGAGGAGAGCAGGTTAAGCCCAGCACCACTCTCCTCACACTCTGCCAGCCATACATAGCTGTGAAGAGCAGTTGGTTCTTTCACCCCTCTTTGTGTCCTAGGGAAGAAGGCTAGGAGAGCGGCACACTGGCACAGCAGGCCACAGCAAATTGCCAAGAGCTACAGCAATTCCTCTTCCTTTCAGCTGGAAGGGGGTGAGATAGGGAAGAGGGAAGCTAAGGCGTATTTCAAAGCACCCGTGGGCCAGGGAGGAGGGCGTCTCTGAGCAGAGTTACAGCTAGTCACAAAACCACTTCCTCTAGACATTAGCAGGACTCTCACTTGGGTACCCCCGCTGCCACATGACAAGTTACGATGATGCTATAAGATGCGTCACGACATCATGCCATGGTCAGACAGTCAACTTTGACAACAAAATGTCCCTTCAAATGAGATGAATACAACTGGTTCCTCATCCAGAGAAGAGAGGAGATACAGACATATTTGGGAAAAGAAGGGAAACAACCTAACTCTCTTAATGCTTTGTGGAATGAAACATCATCAGGAAACACTTCTTTGGGCCAGCCCACATAAGGATAAGGCAACACCTTCTCCTAATGTGACAGCTGCTACTTGCTCAACCCCACATATATAAACAAGTCCAAGCTGAACAATCTCACAGCCAAGAGCTAGGCTGAACCTCAAGCAGGCAGCCCAGCCAAGAGCCCCATCTGAACATGCCCACATGAAAACAGAGCGCACTGTTCCTTGAAGTCTTCATTTTGAGTAGTTCCTTCATTGCTCCTAGTAAACACTTCATTGCCACATAAAGGAGAAGACATGAAAACAAATTTAACTCTATTAGCAGCTTCCAGGAGAGATGTTCCCCCTAATTCTGCCTTGGCACAAGCCAAACCAGTAACCAAAGGCAAGACTGTCTCCGCGATACAACTGCCACCCTCCTGCCAAATCATGAAGGACAGAAACGCACTGCTATCCGAACTATGCATATGCTTAAGCATCCAGCAAACCAGGCTGATCTCTGATCTGGCATGCCTGCTGGAATAATGAGTATCCTGTGAATACATAATGTGCTGAAGTTGCCATTGTGTGAAGTAAGTCCATGGTTTGTCTGGGAGCCGAGCAATGCTGAGTCTACTGCTGCTTCCTGTTGCTTGTCCTGTATTAGCATTATTTTTGGATAGGCCCCATTATGTTCTGTAATCCTCACTGCAGTCAGTACGGCCACGCTATTGTTCTTGGTTAATATTAGCAGTCAATGGCTCTGTCTGGGTGGCCGGACTACAATGTATTCCAATCATAAAACTAGCATGCATTAGCTGAACAATGTACTGGGGTAAGGGGGAAAACTTCGGATTCTTCCTCCTCTCCTCCTTTAAAACAAAAAGGGAACAGAAAAATAAAGTATAGCATCTTTTAGTTCTCTCCCATTTTTTCTTTCTATTTAAACTGATGATTTCAAGCAATCTCAGCTACCAGGGTGCCTCATACAACAGCATTTTAATCAGCACCTTATCTAGTTAGAGTTATTTTCTCACAGAGCCCTACTTGTCAAAGACTAGCAGGTAGGCCAAAATGTCAATGGCTGCTTTCAACCTTCCCCAACAAGCAGATTACCTGCTCTTATCAGTCCCCCTACCTGTTTAAAGCATCCCACTGATAATTAAATGCACCAGTTACAAAAGGGTGGCAAGGTTAATAGAGAGAATACCT
Source organism: Psilopsiagon aymara (assembly GCA_024733675.1). Classification (NCBI taxonomy): domain Eukaryota; kingdom Metazoa; phylum Chordata; class Aves; order Psittaciformes; family Psittacidae; genus Psilopsiagon; species Psilopsiagon aymara. Next base: position 5,281 of record JANRGW010031775.1, on the reverse strand, counting down.
AGCAGCCAGCCAAGCAAAACAGTCAGGTTCACATAGAGCAAGCCTGAACAAGAAGCCTTTCTACTTATTTACCTAAGTGCATAAGAACTGGGTTGAGCTGGTAAAGGACTCTGGATGTTTGACTATTTACAAACCACTTTAACCACTTCTATCCACATTTTACAGTTTCTTCTGAATACTACAAGAATAATGAGTGTAATTTACACTGCAGAATTGTGACCACAGAACCATGAGCTCCACAGACTAATGAGAAATGAATGCAACAGCTTCTAGTTTTGACATCTTTCCCAGTGTTAAGACATATGGGTTACTAGCTAAAATTATTAGAACTGAGTCAATTAACATATAAAACTTCTATTCATCAGCAGAAATGCAAAGGCAAGTTCGGTTTGAATTTTCAAAAGCAATCCTGTTGTTAGTATTATCTATGCAGAAATACTTTTAAGAACTGTAGCTTAAGGTTTCTGCATGTGCTGCAGGGCACCAGACACAAGAACTAAAGTCGGAGTGTCATGTATAAGCGTGCAAGCCTCTTGCATGGCACATCATCTCTCTCAACTAGCTAAGGGCCAACTTTACCAGCTTTAGAACTAGTTTACTTCTATCGCAGCCTTCAGTCCACAATGAAGTGGGAAGTTTCCTTGAGTTCACTAGAATTTTAAGCATAAAGCATCAATTTATGCAATTCATTTTCAGCCATGCAGACTTCCAGCTGCATAAACAAGCTGACAGTGCTGGATGTAGGTAGCCTGAGAAAGCTTCAGTGCCAGTTCCAATCCAGCTGCCACTGACGTGAAACTGGAACAGCCTTTTATTATAACAAGAACAAAAATTCTGGAGCAGGCAGGATGAGGATTTATTTTTAGATATATTAGGGTAATATAGTCAAATGGATTTACCAGGAAGATGAAGTTCTGAACTGACTGGAACATAACTAACTCGTAAGAACATATAAGAAGTCCAAAACCTTCAAATGGATGCATCACTGCTCTGCAGTCCTGGGAAAAACCAGCCTTCTGGATGCTAATTATGCTTCAGATGTCACTTAATACTCTCAGCTCCATTTTGGATAGTAATCCTAGGGAAAACATTGCACTTTGAGTGCTGAAGATTTGTTCTTCAGTTATTAATCAACAATAGATGACTCAGGGTAGATTTGGTTAATATGTATTTTGTTATTATAAAAATTTCTTCTGATCTGCCCATGTTTCAAGATGACTTATCAGGCTGCTTTAAGAAAAGCTTGCACAATATCTAACTTTCTGAAAGCTTGTACAAGCAAATGCTAACTGGAAGGAGGGAAAACCAAAATCAAAACAAAAGCTTTAGTCTTATGACTGTGATCTACTGATTTTGGGGTTGTCTGGGTTTTGTTTTCTTTTTAAAGGCAGTTGAATGAAGTGATATTTTTCTCTTGGATTCAGAAGGCTGTTACTTTAATGTCAGCTGCACATAAGTATTTTGGAAACCTCTTGTGTCAAAACAGGGTGGAAAAGTTCATGAAGCTTAAAAAACACTAAGCTCTTTCATTATCTCTTTCCAGCCAGAAAAAACAATGCCTACCCAGAAAACATATTTTACGTCTGTAGGAACCAGTAGCAGTAAGATTTGGCATTAAAAGAGGGAAAAGCCTATTTTATTTTCTAGAGTAAGGTTGAACTAAAGATGTTCAAACCTCTTTTTAATTGTATTTTATGCTAAAGTCATTTAGACGCTTGAGGGCTTTTTTCCACCTCTGTAGTTTCCTGGTGTGTTGGGGCAATTGGCCCCAATATTAAATAATTACAAGCATCATAATTTCAGGATAAACAAACTGTTTGAAACTGGAGCTATGCATACCAAAGGGATCGCCAAGCTTGACCTCCTTCTTACTCAGTCTCGCCAAACCCCCAAAAGATCTTTCTCTACATAAAAGCAAAGTTTAGTGCTAAGCTTTGCTTAAGTTAATTCATGCACAGCTCCCTTAAGGAATAGCACCCATCACACTTTGGGTGCTTGAAGAAAGGCAAGAGATTTATGTCAGAGAAAAGCATGTGTCTACCATGAAACAAAACTTGCTGAGACAGACTTTGACAAGTGGAACATGGAAATTCTTTTGTTCCATTCTTTTCTATGGCTCCATAAGCAAAGTTTGCCCATCAAGAAAGTTACTGAAGTCACAAAATGAATGCAAGAAAGCAAGCTGACATGTATTTCTTCCTTTAAATCATCATCACTGTTGTTTCAAGTTACTGAAGAATTGCTAGCTACTGCAGAGGCAGCTTTCTGATGCACTCCAGTTCCTTTCTGCTGGTCTGCTGCCCTGTTTCCTAGCAACTTACTCAAACCTCCCATCACTTCAATTAATTTATGGCCCACCACCTCCACGCCCATTACTCACAAGGATACATATCAAAACTGACAAGAGCAAACCATGCAAGTTATTAGTAAGACTCCAACACTTCAAATCTACATTACAAATACAAGCCAAATCTAACAACACATTTAAAGCGCACCATTCTCTTTCCCTTCCTGTCCTACATGATGAATAAAAGGAGTCTAAAGCAATAACTATTTTTCATGAACAGCATAAGGGGGCTGCCTGACATCAGAAGATGGTTTTTTTTTGTTTTGTTTTTAAAAGAAGTCAAGGCAACAAGACTTCTTAATGTTACTGACTCAAGTTGGAACATCCCACAAAAGCTTCCCTCAGACAGGTGGACGGACACAACACATACTCAGAGATGAGCACGAATTTTCAAGTGCAGTATGATTTACATTCCAGTCTAGCTCCTATTACCTTTACTGCAGTTTTCAGTTGGACATATTTAAGCCAACTCTCATGATAAGCTACATGAGTACAAGGCTTTGCATTTACCGAAGTCAAGAGCATTCACCCGTCTAACTAAATTCTTGTAAGAACTAAAATTTCAGCATCAATTTCAGCTAAGTTACCACTTGGTCAAACTTTCAAAATGCCCAAAATGATCTGTGTACACAATTTTAGTACAAATAAGGGCTTTGCCACATTAGATATTCTTTTGTTCAAATGCCATTTGAAAGTCACAATGGCTAGCATAAAAGCTGTGTCCTATGGAAGTTAAAGCTGAGAGGCACGCTTGGTAATTGCAAACAGACTAGCACCACAATCTCAAAAAGTGCATTTCTGCATGGGAATATGTAAGTTTGATCCAAAAAATTCCAGACTTGGGAACCAGAGTGTCTGAAGTCCTTGAGTTTTACACATTTCAAAGGCTGCACTGGAGTTTTGCTGCTGCTGCTGCTCTAGGATGCCAGTGCTCAATTAGATTCAGGAGGACAATAGAAGCATTTCTTTTACTAAGATGCAGAAAGCTTAAGAAACTTCTCCCAGGGTTCCCAGCCCCCCAGACTCACCCTCTACACACAGATTTCCCTTCCCAACCCTATGAAGAGAAAGGCTGTTAAAAGAGACATACACATATCTTCAGCTATCTTCTTATATACGTATCTTCACAGTCAGGGTGCTCCAATTACTGGAGCTGGGTAAGGGGACAGTTTAAAAAGGAAAAAAGAAACACTTGATGAACCTGACTTTTCTGGAAATAAAAAAAAAAACAACAAAACTCAAATTCTGCAACACAAGCACTGCAGCCATTGGCAGAGCTTCAAATACCTCAGATTTTTACAAAGCACTTTATCCCTTTGATGGCATATTTGATAACAGTTTTATCTCATTTCATGTAAGGGGAAGAAGAAAAAAAAAAAGACAAAGAAAGAAAGGAAGGACTTGTATTTCCAACAGAGAACACTTTTGTTAACTCTGCTATTGTACTTTGTAATACTACCTCCTTCAAAACGCAGGCTTGATTTCACCCTTGTGCCTCTCCAGCCCTCAATACTCCAAGAGGCACAACTGACAGAGGAGGCAGGCAGGAGGCAGCACAGGACGTTTCAAGAACACATGGCTGCCTGCAGCACTTGGCGGCAGGACTACGAAGTGGGTGTCTACATTACAACTGGAGGAGGAATGCTTATTGGGCGGGCTTTCCCCCCCTCCAAAACCGTCCAGGCACTGCCAGCAACCATTCCTTATCTGAGTAGGAAAGGCCAAGCTTTGGAGCAAGCAGAAAGTCTATGCATGCTTCCACCTTGCCAACAGTGATAGTGACAGAGAATAGGAAACAAGACTCACCCCTCCCCTTCGTGCACGTAAGAGACCTCCTCCCCTCACAAAAGTGACCTTAGGCATCTAGGTTAGGATGACTGGATTTTCAAAACTGCTGAGCATCAACATATCCCAAGGCAGTTGGTAGGAAACTGTCTGCTCAGCACCTTTGGAGATGGGGAGGGGGAGAAAACAGTTTTGTTTCCTAGGTGACCTCTAAATATAAGTTTTAGTTTTCAGCTTTCAAACCATAGCATCCCAGGGAGCCACTTCAAAAAACAAACTGTCATGTATGCATAAGAGCCCCCCCCCCCCCCCCCC
>JANRGW010031774.1:17085-42215 GCA_024733675.1 Psilopsiagon aymara | reverse complement strand
CTCCGCCTCGCCACCACTACAGCTGCTGCTGCCGCCGCCGCCGCCGCCGCCGCCATGGTGAGCAGCGCCGCGGGGCTGGGTCGGGATGGTTCGGGCGGGACCAGGGCTGCGGAGGGTGGGGGTCAGTGACAGCAGCTCCGCGCCGCCATGCCGGCCCCTTTCCCCTAGGCGGCTGCAGAGGCGGGCGGCGAGGCGAAGCTGAGCCCCGAGGCAGCGGGTGCCGAGTGCAGCTGGGAATAACGGCGCGGGCCAGGCTCCCCTCAGGGCTCTCAGGGACTACGCTCGTCGGTGTGAGCGGGGTGGCTCAGGGTATGCCCTGGCCCGTTCTCTCGCTCTTTTCTGAGGGCTCTTGTGAGGCGCAGTCAGTAGGTCATGCTAACCTGCCGTTAGGTCTCGTTGGGACCCAACCACGGAGATGTTTGCATGTCCGAGCTGCCCTCAATTAGGAGCCATCTAGTTCGCGAAACTGGGCTGCATCAACATGAGGTCGCGAGAGGTGGTCCTGTCCTTCTGCTCTTATGAGACCCCGCCTGCAGTACTGCGTCCAGCTCTGGGGCCCTCAACACAAGAGGGATGTGGACCTGTTTTAGTGAGTCCAGAGTTCAGCCTGGAGAAGGGAAGGCTCTGGGAAGACCTTAGAAGTCTGGAGAGGGACTTTTTACAAGGGCATGTAGTGATAGGCCAAGGGGGAATGGCTTTAACCTACCAAAAGGGAGATTTGGATTAGATATAAGGAATAAATTCTTCACTGTGATGAGGGTGATGAGTTAGTGGCACAGGTTGCCCAGAGAAGACCGGGTTGGATGAGGCTTTGAGCAACCTGCTCTAGTGGAAGGTGTCTCTGCCCATGGCAGGGGGTTGGGACTAGATGATCTTTAAGGTTCCTTCCAACCCAAACCATTCTATGGTTCTGTGACCCATTGGGAAGGCAGCTGGTGAATTTTAAGAACACAATACATTCTAGGTGCAGCAGTCTTTGTCTTTGCCTGGATCTTCTTTTTAGTAATACAGGAATGCTGAGGTAGGGGTACTAATGAAAAACTTGTTTGCACTGATAACTGAGTCCCCTTTGCTGGAGGTGTTAGGCAAAAATCAGTGTTGTAAAGCTTGTTAAAACCCAGCAATTTTGAATCAAATTTTGTACTTGAACACATATGCAAGATACATATTAGACCCTGACTAATGCACCCGCTAAGTGTGTTCAGCTTAAATACCTGCCTCAATAGCTCAGGTTTGCCCCATCTCCTCCAGCCTGTGTAGCAGCTTTGTTTGCACTTTGCTTTCCAAACACGAACTCAGGATCAGCATCTGCCACTAAAGTAGGAATGCCGGTGTTTGTTTTCAAATATAAGGGTTGCAATTCTGGTTCAGTCCAGGCAGAATTGTAATTTTCAGTTCCATGTTGAATTTATTCAAGTCGTCGGAAGTCTGGCTTTGTGGCTTTGCACAGATATCACTTAGGTGGAATGTTTGCTTTGTTGTAGTTGATTATCACTATAAATGCGATGTTTTTCTTACCTCCCTTTATTTCTGAGGTGGCACCAAGTTAACTGATTAAAACGGTGTTAAATCTTACGTAGTATTTAATGATGAATTTGATGAATTTGTTTTGAAAAACTTTCAGTGTCAGGAACTGCCTGATCTGTTGTCATAATTCCATTGCATGATGATTTTTCTAGTTTACCCTGGTCTTTCAAGTGAAGCGCTGCTCCTTGCTTTCATACTTACAAAGCCACCCATTTTCCCACTTAATGTGTGCTTCCTCCTGCCAGTTTCTTAAAATACAGTAAGAATAATTTGGTAGCTCAAAACAATGGGAAAATAGGTGTTTTGAGAATACGTGCTGCTCAGTTAGAGATGGACACAGCGTCCTAGGAAAGTGATAAGTTATCTGACTGTTAGACACCATGACTTTACATGCCTGATCCATCTCAAGCATCTTCAAAATGTCTTTTCTCAGGGTAAGTGAATCAAACAATTGACTCATCAAAAGACTCCTTCCAGTGGATTCAAATATTGATCAGCAAGCTGGGTTTTAGCTTCAGGAACCTAATTATGTTCTGAAAGTAATGAGCTGTTAATACTGTGTTGCTTCCAGACAGTAGTATAAATTGCATAATTTTAAATGTATATTTCTACTCAGAAAAAAACTGTTACAAGTCATATCATAGCCACAGAAAGAAAAAATGCAATAACTTTTTAGTGAAATCATTTTGGAGTGTATTTGTGTTACACCCTATCAGTAGTATAAATTGCATAATTTTAAATGTATATTTCTACTGAGAAAAAGACTGTTGCAAGTCATATCATAGCCACAGAAAGAAAAATACAATAACTTTTTAGTGAAATCAGTTTGGAATGTATTTATGTTAGACCCTATACTTCAGACATATGGGAACAGTACACTGGAAGTAGTTGTGTATGTTGTAAAATTGGGCACATAACTGTAAATGAAATGACCTGAAATATCCTGCAGTTATTTGTCTTTCTGTGACAGCAGTTTGGCTTAAAGGTCTGCTAATCATTGAAAACAGTTTTCACAGACAGTATTTAAATCAGATCCAGGGCATTCTGGTGTCTTCATTGCTACTGTGGATGATGAGCAGTAAATTCCCAAAGGGAAACTTGCTTATCTGAGATCTGCTGTCTGTCTTAGCTGCTCAAATTCATTATTCTTTAATGGTGCCTTTCACATAATCAAACGCAGGGATATATTAAAGTTAATGTTAGTGTCTTTTTATTAATCACTTTGGTGCACTCTGACACTTTGAAATGTTACAGAAATAGAGCATTTGCCAGAGAACAATGGCCTCTGCAATGTGTCACACAGATACAGAACGTTATTGCAAATGGAGAGGCTGTACACAAGTGCAGTTGGATTATTTCCTTTCTCTCCACTCTTTAAAGCAACTATTCTTACCCCTGCACACTTGGCAACTGTAGTCTACATTACAGAGACTCTGAACAACAGCATAGAAATTGAGGCACATAAAAGCCAGGTGACTTGTCTAATATGGTGTCATCTGATTTTCACATAGTCAGTGGAATTTTGGTGTCAAAGTACCTTAGTTCTTTTTGCAAAGTTGGGAAAATAGATATGAAGTCTCCTGGGGTAGGTTGCCAGAGCTTGCAGTCTTGTAATTTGACTTCAGTCTTGTAATTTCGACCACAGTCTTGAATATATGTGGGGATGAGAGCAGTTCAGCTCACTCCAACAGAAAATTTTACAAATTGTATGTTACATGTTTGTTTTTATTACCATCAGTTCATTGCTAAAACCCCCAGCTTAGAGAACATAAATACGTGAATTCTCAGTTTAGACAGGGAATAAAAATGAGTAATTTCTAAAACACTTCAATTCATCAGTGTAAAGACTTATTTTGTGATTTGGAAAATGGAAGTCAGAAAATAGGAAGTAAGTAGTGTGAATATCTGTTTCTAGAACTTGACAAAAACTGAGTCCTGGATTCCTCATGGTCCAGCATATCATGGTGCAATCACATTTTCAGCAGAAGACTTTATAAAAGCAGTGCAGCTCATGGGGCAGCTGTGCAACATATTTTGGTTTACAGGAGTTTAATTTGGGAACCAGTAATATCAGCCATACTGGATTAACTGGGACAATGGGATAACTTTGGTGAAGAGCTGTCATTCCGAGTTGATCATATAAAGAGACAAAACTCCTTTCTGCTAAGAGACTTTCCTTAAAAAAGTGCACGTTTATAAAATAACTTTTAACAGTTTTCAACTTATATACTTTTTGTTGCAAAATAGTTGCCACTGAAAAAAACCACCAAAACCAAACCGAAACAACAAAACACTACCACCACCACCAACCAAATCAAAAAACCAAACCATTTTTAATTCTTCCAGGAAAAGATGCAAAATCTCCGCAAAAGACAATTTCCTAATGCTTAAGATTTGCTTCTTTGATCTTAAACCAAGACTCAATTTCATTAGAGTGCCAGCTGGTGATTAAATTGCCTTTTTTCAGCTGCCTTGTGGCCTAACCCTTTCAAGTGTAAGACTGCATGACAAAACCATCTGCAAAGGCAGGTTTCCTTCCTTAATGGCTAACTGTCATTTGTAACATTTCATCACAGGGAAAGACAAAGTATGGTATGCAGTTGCATGGTGAGTCTTTGTATGAGCATCAAAAATGTGACGTGGTTTCTTCTTGAACTAGTGTTTCCAAATACTGTTAATTTACTTCTTGAGCAGATAGGCTGTGTATATTGCAGAAAATGTAGCGAATAAAATTACAGTCTTTGCCCTCTGTCAGCCAAATGAAGCTGGGTATGATGTTGCCATCTTTATGACATTATGTGCTATATAAAATACCACCCTATAAATTTAAAGTTGTCAGGTTCAGAATCCATGGGATAAATTGCCTCCTACTCAAGCTTTGGCTTGCAGAAATTGCCACTTCTTAAAGTAATTTTAGATGCATTTGATGGGTCTTTTGATGGAGTGGATCAAAGAGTTTACATTATAATAGTCAAAATTATCTAGGATTACCTAATGATAAATTCTGTACTCATCTCCATTTATCACCCAGATAAACCCAGGTCTCTCTGGATCCTTTTGGTTGTAGGTGCAGTTCTTAAAAATTTTGATATGTCTGTTCTCATTGTATATTGGGTTTCTTTTTTACATTGTCAGAAACCGAAGAAACTCAGGAATTACTCAGTGAACCATCGCTGAGGATAAAAGAGAAGTTATAGACTTTCAGCTGGAAATAAAAAATAATAGAATTTGTTGGCATAGCTGGTGGTTATTTAGGGAATTGTTCCTGGCAGATTTGGTAGGGATAAAATTTATACTTAAGAATATCCTGCCAGAGGTCTTAAATTTTGAAAGCGCATCTAGATCATTGTTAATACATGCATGCAATAGATCTGTGTAGGCTCTGGGGAAGCTTGGAAGGATGGTAATTACCTTTGGTCAAGGAGCTGCCAAGCTATAATAAGAATCATAGATTGATTATTTAGGTTGGAAGGAACCTCCAACCTGCTCAAAACAGGTCTAACCAGACAAGGCTGCTCCAGGCCATGTACAGGCAAGTTCTGAACATCTCTGAAGGTGGAGATTATGCCCACCTCAGGGCAGCCTGTGCCAGTATTTGACCACCCTCGAGCTGAAGTTTTTTCCTATATGTAACTGGAATGTCCCTTGTTTCAACTTGTGTCCTTTTTACTTTTTGCTGTCACCGTGCACCTTTGAGAACGGTCTAGGCCTGTCTTTTTGGTGTCCTTCAGTTGGGCAGTTGTAGGCAATAGCAAGGTCAACCTCAGTATTCTCTGAGCTGAGCAGCCTCTGTTCACAGCCTCGTATCATGTCTTGTATTCTCTAGACCCTGGTGGCCTGTGGCTAAACACAAAAACCTGAACGTTTTATCTTTAATGTTCAGTAGCATTCAAACAGAATAGTATGCCTCTGAAAAGCATTTTTGACTGTTCAGTTGAGAATTTTAATGCCAATTTCTAAAACATTGTCCTGATCTAGTATATCCAGCTGGATACCCTGCCAATCATTAACTGGCTGGTGAGAAACTGTGATAGTTGGGAACACCTGTTTTTGTGAGTCTGAAGAGGGCTGTTTCCATGAATTGTTGCTACCGGGAATAATCATCAGAAGTACTGTTTCCTGAAAGTAAGCGCTGTGCTTGGCCTAATCCTCCCAAACTATGTTGTGTTTACTTCTTAGACAGATGGAAGCGAGAGGCACTGGTGCATAAGCAACACACCAAGGTCACTCAGTAGTGTTTTGTGGGTGGAACATAGTAGTTCTCTACCAGCCAACAAAATGGAAAGAAAAAGAAAAAAAGCAGTGTAAGGTTTGATAAAGGGAATAAAATCTGTATAGCTGGGCTCTGGGACACACTGCTGCAGCTTAGTACTAAGAATGACAGCTTAGCAATTTTTTGCATGTGTAACAAGAATATCATAGAAACATAGAATGGTTTTGGTTGGAAGGGACCTTAAAGGTGATCTAGTTCCAGCCCCCCTGCCATGAGCAGGGACACCTTTCACTAGACCAGGTTGCTCAAAGCATCAGTCAAACCTGGCCTTGAACACTGCCAGGGATGGGGCAGCCACAGTTCCTCTGAGCAACCTGTACCAGTGCCTCACCACCCTCACAGGGAATAATTTCTTCCTTATATTTAATCTAAATCTCCCCTCTTTCAGTTTAAAGCCATTACCCTTGACCTGTCATTACATGCCCTTGTAAAAGCTTCTCTCCAGCTTTCTTTTAGCCCCCCCCTTTAAGTACTTGAAGGCTGTGATAAGGTCTCCCTGGAGACCTTGTATCAGGATATTCCCTAATCAGATAAGCACATACAAAAGTCAGAAATTCTTTGTTTCTCACACTAATGCCTAATAAAGAAGTATGTTCTCTGTATCAGAGAAACTTTGTGAGGTGTCTCTTGCAAGTTGTCCTGCAGTGCTCAGCTCTGGTACTCATTTAAAACATGTGGCGTTGGCATTTTTGGAGGCCCGATGTTGAAGAAGGACATGTGCTCATGTGTCAGCAGTCTTCCTGTGTGAAAGGGCTTTACCCTGTGTGAAAAGACTGATGTCTTTTCACCACAGACTGTGATGATCTATGCTTTATAATTTAGTAGTTTTTACATCCTTTTATAAGGTTATTAACTTTGAGGCGTGGTGCACTAGGAAGAGACAGCAAACAGCTTTTTACGCATCATTTTGTGAGTTAATTCTTGGGATTTAAATAAGGTGCTTTAGCTATGTTTGAGCACCAGAGGGTGCTCCTGTATTTGTGAAGAAGTGGATCTCTTTGGAGATAGGTTGCAGAGAACCTGTTTTACCCTCTGTATTTTCGTGGAATTCTTCAGTAATTTTAGCGACCTTAATTATGTTTTTAAGTATCACAGCTTTTATCATGGGAACTTCTATTCGCATGTAGCTTGTCATTAGCCTGACTTCGGAATGAAGGATGTATGACCCTGACATCTGTACTAGCTGAAATCTAGATTTAGTCCAACTACTTAAGAATTAATACTTGATGCAACCTGATAAAAATAGTATTTTAATGTAAATATCTAGTTAAACAGCAGTGCAGACAAAATGCTTGTGTTAAGCACCCACAGCAGTGAATAAGCAATGTGTCAGCAGAGTTGTTTGTCTACTTCACAGGACTGTAAATTGTTACTTGACTGTTACAAGCTCTGACTGTTCTAGGTAGATGCAGGATGTGTGGTCTTTAGAGCATTCACATAACCTCCTGGGTGCTAATGCTGGTGGTATCAGCTGGCTGAAAGACCCTTCCTCCCTTAGCTGTGATTCCAAGGCAACCAACTGATTCTTGTGAAAAATGCTTTTCAGAAGATTATTATGAGCTGAGATAATCTGAAGATGTTGTAGGCATTATGCTAGTTTGAAGTGCTGTTGACAGCTTTGGCTCAGGATTTGTAGGTGTTCCCTTTCAAACTTCTACTTTCAACTGCTCATAACTTTCTGAAATTTTAACCATTCAGCTTGAAATTTTCCAGAGAGTTTCTACTGGAGGTTGAAAGTATAATGGAAGACTTGACTAAGAATGGGGGGGAGGAGAAGGAAGAAAAGTTGAAAACATTTCAGAATCCTAATAATAAGAAAAGTAAGTTCAGTGTTCCACTGAAGAACTTTAGTTTTGAAAAGACTGGAAATTGAAAGCTGAAAGTTTGCTAGAGGAATGGTCTCTATGAAAGGAGACTACCTTAGTGTATTGCTATCAGTTTTAATTTGAGGCCAAGTTTTGAGCCTTTCAAAAATGTTTTTTTCCTGTAAATATAGGATAGGTTGGATCTTGTAATGGGATGTGCACAAGTAGCTCAATATATTTGGGTCGCACACAGGCACTAACCTTATAGTTCAAAGTCAGAGACCCAGCGTTCAGCAGCTGACCATGGTAGTGTTAGTTTCTCCTACTACTGACTGGTGCAAAGCACCTAAACTTTATGCTCAGATGTTATTATGTGAGATGACATGTGTTATAAATGCTGTTATGAGTCAGGGAGCAGCTCTGCTTTTTGCTGATATCATTGTCAGACTCTTCTTGAGTTGGTGGAGGCAGATGAACGTGCTGAGCACTACTGAGTACTCTTAGAGGAATTGCATGTGATCATGTAATTAAAGAGTATAGTAATATAATTTATAATCTGCAGCTTTATAAACAGGCATTAAATGGGGACACGTTCCCCTGAAGACAAGGAGTGCCTGGCCTTCTAAAGCTAAACCTGTCTTCACAGAGCAGTCAACAGCAGTATAGCATCCTTTGTGAGCTTTAGAGAAATTATGTTCCCTAATCGGAGGAATAACATGAATCCTGTAAGTAAGTACTTAACTATAACCTATAATTGCAGAGTATTGGACTTAATGGTTGAAGATTTGAATTCTTGATTCTCTTTTATGAGAGACTGGGGAAGAAAGAATAGGTTACACTAATCATGCCTACACACTTCACAGGAAGCTTATAGAGTTTACATAATCTAGTGGTAAAAGAACAGTTCTTGCTTAGTAAATTGTCAGAACTGTGAGATAATTTCACGGATGGGAGGTGGGATTACAGATTCCTAAATCTAGTAAAAAATTTTGAGGCATTCAGCCTTCTAGAGCTGTGTTCATCACAATCCTTGAGTATATATGGGGATGATTTACTGAACTGAGATCCCAGTTGAAGAGCAAGATTCACTTTGTTAGTGCTCAGAGGCAGAAGTATCTCCATGTTACTTGGCAACAGATGGTCTAGCGAGCAATAGTCATAACAGTCTAAAAGGCACCTGAGAAGCCCAGGTATCAGAAATATTTGGAGTGAGATAACTGTGAATGTAAAGGATGTGGCACCTGTTTACAGGGAAGTGAATGTAAATGCAGTCAAGTGTTTGACTCACTTGAGAGATTTCCAAAGATTATTAAGAATTTTAATAATTTTAGGCAATGTTTAATTAATTTGAAAAAAGTTACTTTGAATTTGTGTGAAATTTTCAATAGGCACAATTTGTTTTGTACAAGGGGAGGATAAAAAGAGATAAGCTTGCAAAATTCATGAGTGAACTTCTGAATGTGAGGTTTAGATTGAGAATCATCAGCAGTCAAGACACTGCCATGGAAATTGCAGTTGCCAGATGTGTCTCCATTTGAAAAGTGATCTTCTGATTTTACTTTTTGTCCAAAGAAAAGCTTGTTGAGAAAGCCATGGGAGGTCCAACAGCAGTGAGAGGGCCACAGAATTGGAGTTCTAAAAATTATACCACCTCATGTGTCAGAAGCATGAATAGAAGAGGAGGAGGAAAATGAGTTTTAAGAGACAGAGCTGATTGAGTGCTCTATCTACACAGTGCTGTAGATTTAAGTTTTGCCTGGAAGATATCCTGTATTACAGGAACTGTGAAGGTAGAAGATGGGTTGAATAACACAACTTAATAAGTGTGCATTGCTGAGGATTCATGTGGGTATTCAAGGTACATTATAGTGTTGAAAAAAAAAGAGCACTTTTCTGCCACTCGGTGTCATTTGTAAAATACCACCAGTATGTCTGAAGTCTCTTATTTCTGCCTTGCAAAATTGTCTCTGACGTTTAGTGGCTGCACTTTTTTGCCTTTCCATTTTCTTTCACAAATGGATTATCAATTTTTTTTTAAGGATAATTGATGATGGAAAATTACTTGTAGTGTGTAAATAGATTTTTTCACGCAGCTGCTTTTAGCCTATTTGCCTCAGAAAGTCAAAGTTTGTGATCACAGTCTGTTGGTGTGTATCTGACCACTAATTTTTTCCTCTGGGAATTTTGAAATTTAATGGCAGATTCAGTCAGATTTGGCAGAGGGATAATGATGTTCCTCCAGGTTTTACAAGATTGGGGAAAGGGAAAAAAAAACCCTAAAGAATCTACAGAAAGACTTCAGTGTGAGCTCAGCCCTACTTAGTCATCAGAGAATCCAGGTGGGTATGAGCCCTTATTAAATGCCTGAACTGAAGAGAGGCTGAATTCAAAGCAGCCAAGAAACATAAGTATAGAGAACCAGGCTTCTCTATTTGTTGTGTTTGCAGAAGTACTTGTCATTCAGTAGTGACAAATAGTCCTGGGGAAAGCTGAAAATAGTGGTTTGGGAGTTTATTTGCTTAAGATTGTTGCCCGTTGTAGTTAAACATACTGTCCTTCTTGTTCAGCCTGACTCCAGAGAGTACAGTGCCTGGAAACTATGAAAACAAAGACATCTGATGACGAAGCAAGTGGTTTGCATTGTGATGAAGAGACAGCATACATTTGGCTAACCATTCCTTTGCCCTCTGAAATGCATCTCTCTGTAGCAGTCCAGGCATAGATTGTATAAAAAGAAGTTAAGCTGCCTGATTTGTATAAGCTAGAATTGCTTTACAGCTTTTATAATACAAGTATCCCTTTTATTTACTAATGCCCAGAGTGGAAAGCCCTGCCAGAATAAGGATTTTGTTACAGCTAAGGAAAAGGATGCACAAAAGTTGAAGTTGACTTGTCCAAGATTGCACAGAAGTCCATGAAAAGATTCACGTTGAATCATAGCATGGGTTGGGTTGAAAGGGACCTTAAAGATCACCCAGTTCCAAACCCGTGCCATGGGCAGGGACACCTTCCACTAGACCAGGTTGCTCAAAGCACTGTCCAACCTGATCTTGAGCACTGCCAGGAATGGAGCAGCTGCAGCTTCTCTGGGCAAACTCTTCCAGTGCCTTACCAACCTCACAGTAAAGATTTTTTTTCTTACATCTAACCTAAATCTCCCCTGTTTAAGTTCATGCTTAAGATAGTCCCATTTGATATCTTGACTTTTTATATTATTTTTTTTAGAGATTCCAATGTTTGAAATGTTTTTGATTTTATTTTTTCAGCTTTATAGATTAATTTTCAGGGGACCTGTCAGATTTAAGATGTCCTTACATGAAAGAGGAGCATTCGTAATCCACTAGCTGAGACCATCTTTGAGGCTAATTGAAGTTCCATTTTTTTTGTGTGGTGTACTGAATTCATAAACACTTAGTGCTACTTGGAAAGCTGGGCGTGCTGCCAGGCCTGCAGTTCCCTGGATAGATGCACCTGAAAGCATTCAGCTGAAAATAAAGCAAAGCTAGCAGGATGTTAGAATGGGAGAACGGGACAGCTAATATGCGAACCATTTAGAGCAATCAAAATGCGAAGTATTTCTGAGGCTCTTAAGAAGGCGGGTGATACTGTGACAGTGCTTATATCTTTGGCCTGCTGGGGGAGCATAAGACTGTGCCTTTGAGGAAGGTGGAGATAGATCTGGTGGAAATTCATCTGCTCCTCAGACAAGGAGTTTATCAGTGACTTTCTTTTTGTTTGTGCTGGAATCCTCTGCAGAATCAGAAACTAGAGTAAAATCTGCAGTGATGAGTGGTCTGGAAGATGAGTGATTGGATTGAGGGACTGTTCTAAATAATTTGTAGCAGCACTTAAATACCTTCTGTTAGAGGTTTATCTGCATCCGCAACAGTAACTTCTGGACTCAATTCTGAGAATAATTTTCTTGATGAAGGCTGGTCATGGCCCCCACTTCAGCGTGTGGGCTGAAGAGCATGAGGCCAACATCTGGCTAAGGAATGCCAAAATGTACAGCAATAGTAAATTTTTTGTAAAACCTACAAAGAGGAAAGACAAGGAGAAAGATACCTGTGAACTGGACATTTCAGCAAATGCTATTTTTTTTTGCCAAAGAGAGTGGTTGGCCAGCTCACATAAAATTGTGATTTACTTTTCTTTTTTTTAAATCCTTTTTTTCCCTGAAAGCATAAGGTTAGTAAATGTTAATGCATAAGCAGACTGCCTAATGCTGAGGTCAGTCAGCTTCTTGGTATCTTCACCTGAAGGGTTTTAAAATAATTTATATCCTTGTCTTTTGATGCCATCCTAGTTTTTATAAAAGAAAAAGTATTTTGCTCTTCCAAAATATTTTTGAGAGTGCCACCAGTCTGGTTTGGGGGGGCAGGTTGTAAAAGAAATGTTTTTCTTAAAACTATTGCCAGAATTTTAGAAAGTTTCAAGGGAGTTTTTCCAGAAAGTTGGGGGTTTTTTGTGTAATAGGAGAAACACCTATTCAATGTTCCTGTCTGCTGGTCCATCCTGTTCCCAGTTATTTTCATAGAAACAGCTTATTTCTTAGATCAGTGCCTGACTGCAGGTTTTCGCTGTGATAGCAGTTTTACAAAATACAGAGTACAGGTATCAAGATGGATCCTTTTGACTATGATTCAGCTTTTACTGAGGTTCCTACAGTCTTTCTAATGCTTTGTTGGGGGTTGATTCAGCTCACTTGATTCTTTTTCTCTCTGGTCTGATTTCAAAGTCATTGAGTCATTGAAAAGATCGAAGGAAGAGCAGACAGGAAGCTGCCCACTGACAGTACAGCAGTGCTCTTCAGGACTCCTAAACTTGCAAATATGTGGACAACAGGGCGTGATCTTGTGTGGATGTATCATGCTTGTCGATGTGTCATGGATGTGTATAAGCCTTATAGAGACCAGATTGCTAATAGCATGTGAAGATGCATTTTCTAGATACCTCAGGGTTTTCTAATTTTAAGAAATATCTTGATGCTGTTTTATGTAAAGTTGTCTTGAGTGTTAAGTTAAAGGGATTATAATAAGCTGCAGGCTGATAGCTAGTTTAAGCACAAGTATTTGTTCCAGTCAATTGCAAATCACAGAGATTACAGCTCAAAAGCATAGTGACAAACTCGCAGAAAAATACTAACTTTAAGCTTATAGATGGGACAGAATTATCTTTATAATGGAAAAAAAAGAAACTCATGCGAAAGGCAGGATCTTAATAAAAATATGTTGCCCGTATGATAGTGAGGGGAATCATCTCACTATTCCTTAGGCTGTGATAAGGCTGAGAGTGCATATAACAAGCAGTGGTTATGTGGTTCCTGATTCCCTGTGATCTCCATTGTAAGAGAAACTCTAGGATGAAATTTCTAGGCAGAACTAGAGGAAAAGGACAAAAGTCCACACCTCAGAACAGACAAATAGTGTAGCAGTCAGGAGGCTGGGAAAACGAAATCCAGAGATATGTTCTGCATGGTTCAGATGACAGGGATAAAATTGTTTCTCTACCTTCCCATGCAAGTTGCTTACTCCCTGAACTGCTGTTCTACCACAGTTGCTTCTCATGAAAATCTTTGGAAGATTTGCTTTTGTTTCAGTGCAGAACAGAAGCCCTATAGTAGTCTAAAAGGTTTACAGGACAAGAGAACATTTCCTGTTCAGCTTGCTAAGCATTCTGCTACCTGGTTGTGAGCTTCCTTGGCAGCTATAGAATCATAGAAGTTAGGGTTGGAAAAGACCTTAAGATCAATAAGTTCCAAACCCCCTGCCATGGTCAGGGATGCCTCACAGTAAACCATGTCACCCAAGGCTATGTCTAAATATGTTCTCCATATTCCAGAGAAAACATTTCTCTCTGCAGCAGAGTTTTCTGTGGGCACAGTTCTTTCATAAGTGCTTGGGTTTAGCTTCTAGAACTTAGTCCCATACTAGCTGAGAATGATTGCATCTCCCATCGCTTTCAGGACTAAGTACCAGATTTATTTTGTTTTTTAATTCAGCTGTACCTCAGCAAATGTTTCTCATGTGCTCAAAGCCATCCTACTGCATATTCACACATACCAATATAAACAAAAAAGCGTAAGCTAGAGAAACCTACCCATGCATCCAAATGTTTTTCTGTACAATTTGTTAAAAGAGGAAGGAAGAAAAAGATTATTCTTTCTATATTCACAGGGGTGAGCCCTTAACATCACTGATTCAGTGGCTTTAGCATTTACCATGGAAAGGGGCTGTAAAAATTGAGCTCAAGACAGCTACTCTAAAACTATCAATATGTAACTATAAAGTGCACAGTCACTGCTGGGAATTTTAATGCTGGTAGTTTTTCCACTGATGTAAAAAGTTATGAAAAAATTGTGTCTCCCCCATTAGGTATTGCATGGTTAATTGCTTAGTCGTGACAGTGGAGGCTATGTGTGATTTTAATGAGGGCATGGTACAGAAATGAACGGAAAATAATGTTTTAAAGCAAGAATTTTGAGTTATAATGTATTTACAGAGCCACTTGATTTGTTATTACTCAAGCTGTTCTCAGTGATGTGACTTCACTAGTGATTAGTGTGTTTCAGCCATTTCTTGGGGGAGCAAGGTGCTAGGGCTCTCTGGTCAAGGACTGTGAAATCTTCCCATTTGAGGACTCAGTATTGATCTGGAGCTGTGAGGTGCATTGAACATGATAATCACCATCAGTGCTCTCTAATCACTCTGCTCTGGACAATATTTTCTCCTTGAGTTTCCTTTGTTGGGAGGATGAACAAGGATGAAACTTTGCATGTCTCCCATATTACTGTCTCATCTTACATTGCAGTCTAGGGCACATTAGTGAAAGGCTGTGCAAGAAAGTTGTTTGCCATACCAGTTTTGTTGATTGAGCAGTAAATTGATTGAAAGTAAGTGTTCAGAAAAGATGATTTCAGTGCTGTGAAGACTTTAATTTTTATTGCAATCCTTACAGTATGTGATGGGAAGGGGACAGGTTTTTGTGTTTGCTTTTTTGCCTTCAAAAATCCTACTCCTGTTCTTATTTAAAAAGATGTATTATGAGCTTAGTATGTACTCTGGTTTTAAAACTCAGGATTTTAAATTGGTTTTGACTTGAATTTTACATTTTTGATGACTTGGAGTTGCAGTTTTACAGTGATGCCTGACAAGGGCTCACAAGACTATGTTCACATTACTCCATGTCGTGATTGTCTTCAGGATTGTCTTCTACTGTTTTAAGACTGTACACATGAATCTGCAATAGCAAAATTGCAGTCCTACTGTGTTTCACAGTATTCTTGTCTTGAAGAGTCTTCAGTTTGCTTTTAATGTTGAATTTCTTCACTTTGCAGTGTGTGCCTCTGAAACATGTTCAAAGTCTGTTTCAAATTGTTTTCACAGTGTTTCCCGTAAGCACTTTTCTTCTGATAGTGTTTTTTACATATAGATATGTATTATGATAATTTTATGTCTATAAAGCAGGAGAAATTCTAGTTATGGCCCAGGAGAAGCTTTGCAGACCTTGTTTTGGTTGTTTTAGAAAACTGTTAGCTCTCCACATTTTCCAGATACAGAATAAGAACCGATTCAAATTTTCCTGCTTGCTGATAACGTTACTGGGCATTGAGGGATTAGGTCTGCAATGTTTTTCAAGTCTAAGTTACTTTGCATTTGCTTGCAATGCTAAAGGAAGATAATACAGAATGCTCATTTTTGCCATTCAGCTGGGTAAGCACTGGCCAGCAGAGCTTGCTGAGTAAAAATATTAACAGCTGAGGCATTCATTATGATCTTATAAAATGAATTTCAAATGGGTCTTCAAATCGAGGTTACTTTAAAAGAAAAAAAACAGACCAGTTCCTCACCAGACATGTAGTTTCTGGTGAGAAACTACACCACACAATGTAGTTTCTCACTGTAAACATGAAGATGCCGTTGACTGATACTAGTGACTAAGTGAAAAATCTATTGGTGTTTTCTTTGCTTATTCACAGAAGTACATTGCTTCTCCAAGGCAAGTAAGCATTTAGAGGTTTTGGAAGTTTTGCTTAAATGAAAATTAGTAGTTGCTCTGGCAACTGCTACCTAGAAAATATATTATAAATGATGCTGTAGTATGAAATAAGTAGCATGATGTAATGCAATTACAGATGTCTTCATGTTGTGAGGAGGCCTTGATTGGGAATGGCGCATCTTTATTTATTTCATGGATCACTCACTAGTCAGCTTCTTGAGCAGTACTTCAGAAACAGGACTGTTTTTCTTTTTAGACAGCCTCTTTGGTAGAGAACTGCTTTTTTGCAGCATCCCTTCTTGACAAGATGATGGTCAAATTAATCGATCAAATGTCTTCCAGCAGTGTGTGTGTATTTAAGATCAAGGTTGAAATCAGTAATTTATTGTTGTCTGACAGCCATTATTATTGCTTATTGCCAATACAGAAAAATTAAAGCATGAATTTTGACATAAGAAATAGTTTGTTTTGGTTTATATATCTCCAGAAGGACAGCAGCAGCAATGAAGACACGAGCATGTCTAGCTTAAGTCAGGGCCAGGTACCAGAGTAAGCACTAGGAAGGTTTTGTGCTGGATATTGTGCCTAAAACATGAGCTTTAAGTATGGTCAAAGGCTGCCATGTATAGAGTAGAGATAACATGGAAGTTAAAGTAGCTCATGTAAATAAGGCTTTCAGTGCTGCTCAGAATTCTACAGGTAGAAGTGAAACCTGCATCTTCACAGAGCAGTGTGCTGCCCCCATTGCATAGGTCTTTCTGTGATATATCTTTGTTTTGCAGTGTAAGGGTACCATAAAGGCTGACAAGAGGGTGGGGCACTTGCCATGATGCTATTAACTGGATAGGTACAAGTATTCATCACACTGTAGAATTCTGAAATTGTTCATTATCTCATCCTTTCCTGCTGCTGTTTGTGTTAGGACTTCAACCTGCAAAAGCACTTAGTCATAAGTCATTTTTAAGCTGAAGTTGCAGAAAGAAAAAATGCACTGACAAGATCACTCTTACTGTTTTGTTTGTTTTGGTTTGGGTTTGGGGGGTTATTTTTGTTTGTTTTGTTTTGTTTTTAGTGTCTATATCTCTGTAGGCTTGTACTCACTAAGAAAATGATCTGTCCTGTTGCTTATTGAGCAGTCTTTGAAGCAGCTGAAATGCTGCTGTTTTCTAAAATCTGAAGGGCTAAAAAGACCTACATTACTTTAACTTGAACTCCAAGTGATATCTAAATATTTAAGATATATAAAAGGCACAGATACTTGTAAGAAGTGGAAGGCTGTGGCAGGACTGTGCTTACCCACAGGACTAGAATGAGATTTAGGGGAGGTGTAGAAAATAAAAATTTAGAGTTCCATCTAACAGATGTAAAATAACTGATGTTGCAGTATTGATAGCTAACAAACATATGCCACTAAGAGGTGTTAGAACTGCAGGTCCACATGCATTGCATCGCCTTTGTGCTTACTTTTCTGCAAAGGGTTATCCTCTGAAGGATGAGCTATGCATGTAGCTACAGTTTTAGGATTACTGCAGTCTAGCTTTCTTGTTACACTCCTTAGGGGCAGAAACTGAGTTGTAAATGAGATTGGGCTATTTATGCTGAATGTGAAGTAGTCAGTCAAACTAATGTTGTCCTTTAATATATTTATCTCATCATTAACAGCAGTTCAGCTGTAACTGCCCAGGAAGAGGAAAGTGTTTTATTGTAGGATGAATAGAAAATATGTTAACATTTTGTATTTCATTTGTGAGCACACACATTATTTCTAAGAAATGAAAGTAAATCCAATACTTCACAAAATGAAGAAGTCTAACAACAACTTCTACAACAGTCCACCTTTCATGTCTGATAAAATCAGAGTAAGTTTTGAGTTTGCCTGGCAAACTGCCATGCTGTTCCATCATACTTAAAACATGATAGCTGAAAGTGGAAAGATGTCACCAGATGTGGTAAGCAGGAAATGATACTCAGAGTGTGCAAATACATCTACTGGTGGGGTTTTTTTTTCCCCTTTTTTTACTTTTCTGATAACAAATGCAAGGAAGTTTTCTGTTGGTGTGTTTTTACATATAAAACATGTATGCTTTCTGTAATAGCCTTTTTCTCCCGTTTTCTATTTCCAGAGTCAAGATGACAGATTTGCTTTCACCGCTGAATGGTATGATCCAAATGCTTCACTCTTTCGGCGTTATGAACTTCTGTATTATCCAAAAGATGGATCAGTTGAAATGGTAAGAATAAAAGAAAAAACATATCTGTTATCATAATGGTAATATCCAGTTAAGCAGTTTACAAAATGAGGAGCTACTTCTACTGATGGAAAATGTAAAGAAAATGTATTTAAGGAAAAAATTGTAAAAAAATGTCATTTATCACATCTTGCTCTGTTTCTAAACCTTAAAGAAAAGCAAAAATACAAGTTCCCAGCATGAAAAGCATGTGAAATAGCTTCCATGTTTATATTTTTTTTTCTTAAATCTGGCTTTGACTTGGAGAGATTCATCGTCACAAATCTTTTCTTATTCAGTCTCTGCTTGGGTTTCAGAATTGAAGCTCAGCCACACTGACCTACTGCTTGAGAAGCATAATTTGAAGCTGATTCCAAACACGGGCATAAGCTTCAGCAGGAATTACAGAATTCTCTGAAGAGTAAAATATAGGCGCATTTTCAAAGTGGAGAAATTGAGAAGTTGCTCTTAATTTGGTTTTAATGAGAAGCATGTTTCAGACAGTGGCATCTAAATTTTTCCATCAGTGGTGCTTGCGCAGATCTTTCTGACTTGTGGTTCATACAACTAATCCCCACTGTTTATTGATATCATGTTAAAATAAGCATTCTGCAGCAACAGGCATATATAAAAATATGCATATATTACATTTATATATATATATTTAAATGTAATATGTACTGTAAAAGTAATTCTAGTAAACCAACCAATGCTTTGTGCTTTCTTTTAGGAATTAATGGTTTGGACTATCTTTTCCAATTTCTAATGAAGATCTATGGTCTGAGAATAGCCTAGACTTGGATATTCACACTTAGTAATTTTACAATAAAATTTCTAGTTTTCCTGCTATAAATATCAAATGCAGAAATAAGAAACCTAGTGGAACCTGCCTTTTCTTACCCAAACTACTGCTCACTGAAACCATGGTACCCACCTGTGTGGAGGTGATACTCTTTGCATTTTTTACTGATAGTCTCTTTAAAGAAATTCTGTCGTGATGTTGTCCCTTTTGAATTAGTTCTTTGTATGATACCTGTGTGTGCACAGTTGCCAAAATGCGAGGATTTTTAGTTTTTATTTCCCAGAGACAGTTTAGTCAATCAGTCAGGAGCCATAATTGTCTTCCTACACAACCGTATGTAGGCTGTCAAAATTGTTGTTCATTTCACCTAGACGTCTCAAACCCAAGAGCTTTCAAGGTGTTCTTAAGCTTCTTAATGCATTCAGCATCAAATACCTGTGGCTGAGCAGACTTTTGCATTTTGCTAGTGTGCTCTTAGGTTAAGGTAGTATGGTGTGTACGCAGTCATAGACATATATGGATTGCATGTGATCACGATGTGAGTTAGAAAAGCAAAAATGCATGTAACACCTCTATAGAAACAGTCTCTCAAAATCACTTTTGCTGTGAATTTGTGGATAGAGATTATATTAAGAATTCCTTCTGGACTTTTTATTTTTTAATTTCTGCAGAATTTAGTGATTCTCTATTACTGCCTAATTCTTCTGCATCTTTTGGTATCTTGCTGAGGAGATGACAGCCCACTCTTACCTCTAATGTATCTGAGGATAAACGAGGTAATGGATATGAGCCAGCTTTTCCCTGCTCATAAGAAAGATGTTTCATCTGCTTCCCCAACTCCCGGACAATAGCTCTCCTTTATCACACACCTCAGCTGAGGGTGGAGCAGAGCTATTTAAGGCTTGTGTTATGTAAAGTCCTCAGCTTTCCTTTTCTTTCTTAGTCCTTCATCTCTTGGTTCCTGTGAAGAAAAATTACAGTGGGAATAATGAAGCAAGTTTCTAGTTTGCTTTGCAGCTGGACAAAGGCATTATAGTTTTTTGCACATGACAGCTAGCAGCTCTTATGATCAAACAGGATCTCATGACAAAGAGATGCCCCATTTTCTAAAGTTTCCATAGTTAATAACTCTCATGTTGAATTTTTACAGCCTGGACAGGTTTTATTTTTATAGGAGATTTCCTAAAATGAGAGCAGATTTTTTTAGAAAGGACAGATTCTTAGTAGAGAACTATTTTGTTTTGCATGATTTACTTCTACAAGTACATGGGCAGGAGGGAAACAGTCCCAACGGTCTTACATTACTTCTGCTGTGGTTTATCATTTGCTTTATAAAAAGGTTTTTAATGCAAATCCAAATTTCCACTCCAAAGAACAATTTTTCAACTCAGGAAGATACCTCCCCCCACCTTAATCTTTTGCTTGAGAAGAAAGAAGCAGCTCAGGGTGCTTTTCTAGCAGCTGTTAGTGATAGGAAATGTCCAGATTTTTAGTCAAGACAGTTAATAAGCTCCTTGGCAAAGTCCAGGAAAACACAAGTGCTGAATTCAGGTGATACTTTATTTTTGATTTTATCATGTTGTCACATCATTGCCCTCCACACTTGAATAGAGGGCACTTAGGAGCATGTATGAGGAGCTAGAGACATTTCATCGGGGAAAGATTCTTCCTTATAATCCTGCTGCAGCAGAAGGAAGTATCAAAATCATTTATATTGTCTGATCTGCAAAGTTTTGGCTATTCTGAACAAAAACTACAATTCTTACAGCCTTCTAACAGGAAAGAAATGTATTCACATGTTTCAAAAGATGGTGGAGTATTTAATTTTACTCTTAATTTTTTTCCTCCAAAATTTGAGGGAATGATATTCTTTCTTTTAATGCTATTCTAGTCTGTATACCATTACAGCAGAGCATAGTACATGTATGTAATTCAAGACAGAGAAGGGCAAGTCTGGCCTGGGGAGGACAAAACTCTTCCTTTCATAAAATTCTGCTTCCTCAGGAGACAGAAGGCATCTGTAATATCCACATGCAGTGAAGAAACTGTTCAGCATATTGCCTTTTGTGCTTTGACAGCCCACCCGGAAAACTACACATTAACATCTTGGTTCTTGCTTGGAATGATCGTATATAGCTGAATTGTCTTGACAGGCTTTTGAGCTTGCAGCTTTAGGCAGTGAGAATGTCTCAACCTAATGTTGCAGGCACCCATCCGTCCCTAATTCTGAGTCTTGTGCAGTCAAATAAAGCATGGTATCATTGGAATGATGCCCTGGAGACCTGCCACAGTGCAAATCTTCGTTGTTCCTGGTGTGAGCCATTGGTCTGTGAAACAGCAGAGATTTGCTAGGGGTAACCCTCAGTGAGACTGGGCAGAGGTACCCACTAGGCACTTGAACCATTTATCACAGCTTGAATTAGTACAAACAAATGATGAAATGAAAGATGCAAAGATAGCTGTCAGCCTGAGAGTATTTAAATGGAATAAATTTGTGATTGCGGTTTAGTCTTCTAAGCTTTCTTGGTGCACCTCTAAGTCCAAAGGGTAAGGAATGAAATCAAGTTAGTGATCAGATTCAATCCCACAGTACTGTGGAAGTTTTTGAAGGTAGAGTAAAAATTATGTTGAGTTTGCCCACAGCTTTGTTCTCTTGATATGGTAGATTTTAATGTTCTTTTCTCTGCAGTATGATGTGAAGAATCATCGCATCTTCCTGAAGCGCACCAAGTATGAGAACCTACACCTTGAGGATTTATTTGTGGGCAACAAAATCACTGTTTTTTCCCGTCATCTAACCTTAGTGGACTATGGGGATCAATATACAGCCCGCAAACTGGGGAGCCGTAAAGAGAAGTAAGAATGCATGTTTTTTTAAATGGTCCTTTGTAGTTTGGCTTTCAAACTAGCTGTGCTTTGATGGAAATGAGTCAAGTGTTCAGTACTAGGGGGAGAGAAGGAGATAGCTACAAGTTTGCATGCAGTGAAATGATCTGGCATACTGATAGCTGGAGTGAAGTGAACTGGCCCGTTCTTGTGGGCAAACCCAAGACTACCATTGTCAGCTGATAAATCTTCAAGGCCAGCTTCTCCATGGTGTCAACTGCTGCCTCCTCAACATCTTCTGGGAGAGAAGAGGGGGAGGAGGAAAGCAGGAGGTCCCCTGCTTTTTTACTTCCTGGGGCAGGCAGCAGTAGAATTCTGGTGATTTGGGGATTCTTTTGGGGTAGAATTTAGTAATCCTGATTGCTGCCCTTGAAAGGGCTGAATCTTGAAAAACTAGCACCTGTCTCTCTGGGATCTCTGCAGAAGCCTAGTGCCTTACCAGTCCGTTCTACTCTGTGTTAGTAGTAGTAAGTGAAAACAGTAGTAACAGGCGTGAGGCCCATTCCCATTCTCCATTGCTTTTTCCCCACTATGGAGAATTTTTTCTGAGAAGTTTTTCAGCGCCTCCTAGACTCCATGTGCGCGATTTACAAGGAGTTTAAATGTGGTTTGACTGCAATGCAAGTAATAGCTGAATTTGCAAATAAATAAACCATGATAATTTGCTCTATTTTTTTTTTTTTTAAAAAAGAACACAGAATACTGCCTTAGGTATCCCATTCCAGTGAGCCTGCTCACCTACTTTCTTGCTGCCTCCCACTAATTGGCCTTATTTTGAACTCTCTCTGGACAGTTGTACATAACCAGAAATATAGGAAGAGTTGCAAGTTAGCACACATATTTGCTTAATCTGACAAAAAACATTGCCGTGGAAATGGCTGCTGTAATATCTTTCCAGAAAGAGTTCTCCTGGTACTTTTTCTCCAAGCTGGGTTTGGGCATGGTGGAAGAGTTGTAAAGGAGAAGGAGAACTCCAGAGGGTGTCTTCTGTAAATGTGGCTACTCTCTCTGTTCCTCAGTGAAGCCTGTCTTATCTATGGCTTTTATATCAATGTCAACACAACTTTTTATAGTTGTGTATTTCCTGCTCTGCCTGGACTAGCATAAGCCCTGGTGCTGGTACAGTTCTACCAGGAAAAGGCAGCTCGTGATAAAATGGTATTTTCTTCTTCTTGAAAGGGAAGTTGCTGTCTATACAGCAACACTGTATTTGTGTCAATGAAGTGGTCCTGGGAGGGGGTGGATTTTTGTACTGCTCTACAAAAGGAAGGGAGAGAATTTATGACATGTCATCTGTTTGGAAAACATTTTAGGAATGTCAGCTGAAAGATAACATAGATATGCAAGTGGTGTTACATATTCAGAATAGCCCAAAGGAACATAGTGAGAGGTGTCTTGAACAGGAAGGGATTCTCAAAATCGAGTTTCTTCGCAGAAGCTTTCACTGGGTAAACAGGGTCATATTAAAAGAGTCCTTGGGCAAAAGAGTTGCATATGAGGTATTTGCCCTTTTGACCTGTTCCCAGCAGGTTTTACAGCAATTATTAGTTAAATAGATACAATAAAATTTCTGCGATACTTGATAATTCCTAAAATAATCTGTAGTTGGAATTCTATTAATAATTTTAAGGATGTTGTACAAGTCAGAATGTTTCCCTGTCTTTTTCTAGCCTTTGTACTGTGCAGGGCTATCAGCAGTTTAGTCTGGGTTTGGAAATATTTTTCTTTACTTGCTGAATTTATATACAGACAGACTCAGCAAAGTCTTTGAGGGAAACTGAGGAGTATATATAAAAAATCTTGAATGGTTTGAATTAGGGACCTTTGGTTTTGTAAACAAACCAAGTGAACGTGACTCTAGGTACATGAGGTACAAAAGAGATGTGTAAAAAGAGGCTAGATTTGCACAGGCCCTTTCTAGAATTAGGCTAAAATTATTAAGACAGTTCTATCAAGTTCCGATTTCTACACCTACTTTTCTTAAGTCTTTCCAGTTTTTAAATACAGCCGTATTTGATTGTTTGCCTTCCCTGCTTCCCTCCCTGTGTATCATAAGGAAATTGTCACAAACAGTGATTAAAACGGTTAAGTAAGCCTGTGCTTATTTACAGTGAACCCCATAAGGAGTCCCTGGCATGGGATAGGAATTTCTGTTTCTGCAGGCTTTCTTCGTAATCCTGTGTGGTTGTAAGCTGAGGTAAACATTTGTCTGACTGGTGTGTCCTGTCTAAGTAGACTGGAGTCAGTTAATATCACTGGTTTTGAAAGTGGTGTTAGAAAACTTATGTATCAACCAAAAATATCTGAATTCTTTTTTGATTGGGATATGTTATTCTTAAGCTTCTTGTCATTGACATAATCAGCGTTTCTTCCCCTACAAGACATAAGCTACTGTATATGCAACAGTCCTATTATTAGAAATAAGTAGATCTGAAAAGCATAGCCATGGCATGTTTTGTTCATTGTTCCTTTGATCTTCTGTTGTTTCAGTACTCATTGCAGTACAGTCATACAGTCCCTCTGAATATCTAAGTAAATGAGCTTAATTTTCATTCTTTGTCCTTTGTTCCAGACATAAAATTGTTTCAAAATGTACTTTGCCAGACTGCATCATATTAAACCACAAGAAACATATTCCTCATTAAAACTAAAAATAGGGCACATGAATCAAAATCCAATCTCAGAAACAGCCTTTAACATCACGAATTATACTTTTTTTTACCTTGCATACCTCTGAGAAGCTCACACTGAAATGTTCAAGTTTATGTATCAGTGCTAGAGAAAAGGTGTTACAGGAGTTACTCATTGCAGTTTGCCTTAATGACTTCTAGGTAACTTGCTTCAGAATGCAATATTTTATTATGTATTGGTAAGAATTAGTTTTACTAGAAAGCTTGAAATAGACAAGTAAGGGGCAGTTTATTTCTAGCATTAGCGGTCTGTCTCAAATAGCCTGTGTAATAACAAACATAGATTCAGAAAAGTATTCCTCAAAGAAATGCAGATTGCAGCAGAGATCTTCAGTGATTTGGTCCTTACTGTTCATGATAAGCAACAGAGTTGAGAGTTAATATTCAGGAGGAACAACAGAGTTAAGAACCTCTTATGGCAGGATGCAGGTCATGCATTGAGTGAACAGGTGTCATCAGCCAAGTTCACAGCTGCTCCACCCCATGTGCCTTCATGCATGTGGCACAACCTGTTGTATGATAAATACCACAGAGTAAAGCGGAGCTGTGAAATCCTTGTGAAAGAGATGAACAGGCTATGGGCCGTGGGCTGCATGAAGTATGCTGACAAACTGTGTTGAATGTTGGCCAAAGGTCAGACTTTCCTGATCTGAAGATGGGGTAAACTGACTTTAGTTTGCATTGCAGTGGGCTGAGTCATAGGCTTGGTTGACTACTGTCATGCAGTTTATCCTCAGTCCATCAGTCTTTTGGTGTTATATTTCCCAATGGATCTGAGCTGAAGCTGGTCTCTGTATATAAGTTTCCTGGTGCTTGAGGAAATCTCTGTTTCTGAGCTCTGAAGGTCATAGAATCATAGAATAGTTAGGGCTGGAAAGGACCTTAAGATCATCTAGTTCCAACCCCTCTGCCATGGGCAGG